>LQNK01000508.1:74636-84704 GCA_001586405.1 Phoebis sennae
CGCCATGCCGCTGCTGCTCGCGCCGCCCGACCCCTGGTGCGTCGTCAATATGCAAATGCCTATGTGAATCTCTACACCTTCGAACCCTTACGATTCATAGATATTTTAATTCTATAAAGTATACCGGTAAATGAGCACAATACATAACGCTATGTTGTTTTTGTAGTGGGGTCAGTAAGGATGATATAGAAACCTCGAGACTTTCCCAGAATAATCAATCAGTGTCAAGGATGTTAATATATGCACCTGTCTTGCTAACAGAAACTAGAAGAATATGTAGTAAAGAACTTGTAATACTTATAATAGCATAATTATATAGTATGACAAAGATAGTGTATGATCATGCACATAATTATGACACAATATAAAAATACGCAAAATACGACTCTGCTATCATGGTCATGATTAAAATAAGTTATACATTGCTCTCACAATACGATTTCCACTGTGAGACATTCTCCTTTTTATGAATATGCAAATTACAATACTATACATTGTAATACTATATGGTTCATGTTAACCTATAGAAGACTTATTCCCAAAGGTTTCTGTTGGCTGCCATATTTCTAGGGCCAATGTTTTAATCACCCAGTAAAATTGATTAATTGTATAGAAGGCTTGAAAGCCATGCCCAAAAAGAACAATCAACTGGTATCAAGGATATTAATGCACTTGTCTGTCTAATGGAAGCTAAACATGTATGTAGTAAAGATGTAATAGTTACAGTTGCAATAGCATAATCATATAATATGAAAAAGATATGCTATGATCCTGTAAATAGGGAATATGATCAAAATGCGCAATAACCTACTCCGCTATCGTGGAAATGGTTACAATATGTTACACATAGCTTTCATAAAATGATTTGGGAGATGCGTTGTTTTCACAAATATTCAAAATACAATACCATATATAGTTTCTGTTGGCTGCTGTAGTTTTAAGGTCAATGTAAAAAAATATTGATTGATTAATTCACTCAATGCACCTTTTGATATCATAGAAAGTCTCGATAGAAAGAGCAAAACGAGCAAAGCTATATCCTCTGCGGGTGATACATTGCCATATAAGAAGTATATTTAGATCTCAGTAGGACTGTAAGATTTATAAGATATGTATTTGTAAATGCTTTAATATCATACTGCGCATTACTTAGGTTGTAAGATATGTGAAATGTGATAGCGAATTTATTAATAATTATTATTATTGTAATAGGATCCAAGTGAAGGTCATTGAAGTTCGAATGATCGCGAAATTACATCGTTGAACTTGAAATTGTTACACAAAGGCAGCTTAAGTTCATTTGTATGAAATCTACCTCTGCTTAAATATTCTTATGTAGTTTTAGTTATGGTCAATGAATTAATGATTCATCAGTTACAACTACCAGTGAAATATAATTCTGTGATAGTATTTTGACATATTATACATTAAAAATTATTGTTTAATTTATATTAAGCACAAACCAGCCACATTTACATTATGGTTACAATTTTTTATTATTTTTTCATGTGTATTTTATTTTCTCCTAAGTTTTTTACGCAAGAAATATTAGCGGTGGTAAATAATTTTATTACACTCATTCAACATTTTTTTTTAGCATTTTTTACTGTTTTTATAGTATTGAAGTGAACGAACTATGGGTCCGGCCGGCCGTTAGGATCGCGATCAGAAATTGTATTGGAATTCTTTTTAAATTTACACAAAAAATATTCAGTAGCATAGCAAAAAATCTAAATATTTTCGAATCTGCGTCGCACGTATAATTTTATGACTAGGGAGACGGAGTTTGATATGATATTTTTATTTTACCATATTTTATTCCATTAATATTTTATTGTATTTTTATGCGAAATGTCTATGTATAATGTGTCATATTATATTCTTCGATGAAACAAGACGACTTCTAACATTATCATTCGCAGTAATTGAAAAATACCTTTCGCCACAAGCAAGGTAGTTAACGCTAAAACTGTTTTAGTATCACGCGCAAATATAGTAAATTTAGTAGCATTTTTATTTGTTGTGCTGTCTTAATGCAATACAATAGTTTTTGTAGATTTGGGAACTATCTAAGTCATCACCCTTTGCATAATTATTAATTTAAATGGAAATATCATCACAAAATAATAGCCAGTAGTATTTTTATATTTTTTTATATTTTTAAGTAGGTATTAAGTAAGAACGGATTGAAATATGTGAATTCGTATTTATATGATCCAGACTAAACATTTTAACAATTTTGAAGCCCTTTTTCGGGCCCTGCACGGATTATTCGCGAGCAATAATAACTTACCTTCTTGTTTCATGTACTTAATATTTTTTAATTTTAATTCATAATTAAACTAAATGTTTTTATATCATTATATTTTTGGCCATACTTTCAAAATCATATGAAATACATAATATTTATATTATTAATTGTAACCACATTGGTCTTATTGATTCTGAACAGAATACAATCGGTTATTATATGTACATCAAAATTTACTAGATTTAAATACCGCATTCAGAAGCATATAGAACTATTTCAATATAAGTGGCTGTATTATTGCCTACTTCCATAACCATTTGCTACTGGTTTAGATCTCGATTCCATGTGTATGTATATAGGCATGTTGTTTTAAATAGGTACCATGCATTTATAGATATAAGGTAGTCTTTAATTGTGAACAACAATTATATTAGTGTGGAAAGTTGTAAAGTAATGGAATCTTCACATTAAGGATTATTTAAAACGATCTTATTGTATACTTTATAAGCAAGCCAATGACTGAATGATTTTCTAATAGATAAACGTTCCGTTTTCGGGTTATCTTAATTAATTTTGTAATATTTTAAAATGAAACAGTAATCAAGATCTCTTACATTTTGACTGATTTTAAAAAATATTCTTAGCATTTTATATTGTATTTTTCATAAGCATTTTTTTAAAGAAGGTTGAGTGTGCTGTTTTTTTTTTGTATACGGGCGGATACGGAGATTCTAATAATATATTGTATCATACTAATAAGGATATGTAAATAAAATTGCATGTTATCACGATAGTTGAAATAAGTATACTACAGCTACATACAAATGAAAATTTGTAATTGAATAGCAAAGAAAATTCCTTTATTTTCAAGAAAATGTCTGACAGATGTGAACAACAAAATCTAATAATTTGAATGTGTCATGTTTTTGATTTTTATGCAAAAATATATGGCAAAATGTATTTATTTAATAAAATTTTCAGTTCTACCACTCAATCTACAAAGTCAGACATTTTTTATCTAATAACTTTCCTTTCACTTCCCTCCCAGAGAATTCGTAATGTATAGATTGGTAGACTGTGTAAGTTTTGTTACCAGATTAGGGCATTTAATGTAAACTGGCGCTCTAGTAGTGGCCTTTGAGACTGTGTATAATTTTTCAGTATTATAAAAAATATGTTTGCGTACTTTAGACGAAGTGTCAATTATTTTAATACTAAAGGAATGATTGAAAATAGGTAGAATACAGCGTACTATATTATATCGTGTGTAAATATAACGTTTTTAATGATTGTCACATTGTACATTGGCCACGCTCATGTCAATACATAGTGGGCGATTGGCTTGTCATCTCTTGTAAATATGTGCGTAGCACTACATTATACCAAAATAGGCAATAAAGCATGTGGTTATTTTATAGAACATTATTTTAATTTTCCTGTACCTATCACCACCCTTTCATCGTTTACATCGACACAACTACAATTTAAAACATTAATATTACTTAATGTCTTACGTTACATCCTTCATTTTATTTTTAGACTTACTGTAAACATTTACAAATAATGGAAATATGGAAAATAAAACATTAATTAACAACGTTAAAAGAGAAAACTTTGAAATCTCAGTATAAAAATTATCTGTTGATATTAGTGTATGTAAAAAATCTTCCACAGACACAATAAATTCTCAATTAGATCTGCGAATACGTCGGTCGAAATTATTCAAGCGGCAGAATCGCGTGCAGCCGGACGAGCGAGAGGTCCGCAAGCAAACGTCGGAACCCATGCTCTCTGCTATGGACGCTTCGCTCCCGTCTCCTTTGCTGCAGAAACATGAATCGTACCCGCAATATACTGCTTCTAAGGTTATTTTATATTTTGTCATACGATTTTTATTTATGTATACACATATTTTACTCGTTGTCAGACTCAAGTGTTTGACAAACTTATATGCCTACCGTATGTTTGGAGAAATTTAAATTTAAATGATGCGTATTAATTAGGTATTATATAATGGATCACAACAGTATACAATATAATTTGTTGATATTCAGAGATCGGTAAAATAATGAGGGTAAAACTGCACTAGTAAATAAAATATATTAATTTAATATTTCATCCTCCAAAAAGAGGATTTTTTTCAAATACATCAGTTTAATACCCTTTTTATCCTGCCGATGCAGATAAATTTTCTTTCTTAATGTATACCTTCTCCTATCTATATTACGATTTGTAATCAACCTCTTTTAGTAAGTTTCTACTATTTTAGGTGACACATATGCCATTAGAAAAGTCCGCACTTTTGCATTAGAAAAAAACCATAAAGGTATGTTATTTGACATTGCAGAGACGGTCGAAGCCCGAGCAAACGGTGGGATCGTTGCTCATTCGCACCGTGGCCGTGTTGGACCGCCAACCGTCTGTGTCGGCGCCCGTGTCGGTGCCCATCTCGCTGCCCGTGTCCATGTCGCTGCCGGTCACCACGTCCACCAGCACGTCGGCGGAGACGGTGAGCACGGACACGCGGCACACCCCGCGCGCCAGCCACACGCCCGCCGTGCGCTCCGGCCCGCCCCTCAGCTGCAACTTCTGCTGGAACACCGTCGACGAGTGCGGCCGGATTCTTCGCCGCAAAACACAATACCATTGCCCGGAGTGCCGCACGAATCTATGCATCGTGCCCTGCTTCCACGAGTACCACGACGGCGCGGATTCCGAAACTGCAGCCAATGCCAGATGAAGGGAATCCGTCATTGTATCTTTGTACCGAGACCCACATTGGATCTAAACATTTCTGTGGAAAGTGAATGTTTACTTTCGAAGACATGCTTCTACAAGTATGATTCTATGTGATGTTTTTCATAGAAGTAAACATTTCAAAAAGATAAACTTTCTGTCATTTTTATACAAGCAACACATGCTGTGTCCACAATCTATTATGTGTATAATAGTCTAATTATATTAATCGCCTATAACTGAGTATTTTCTATTGGATGTTTTATTCAATGTAAATAGTAGATAAATTAATCGTTGGTTAAAACTTGCAAAATGAGATGTTTGAATTGTAATATATCTTTTTTGTCTCTATGTGGACTTCATGTTACCCTATTATTATGATAAAGAAAGAATTTTCGTCATATTTTATACTTCTTAATGTTAAGCTTTTTGAAGAAAACGTCCGTGTATTTTGTGAGAATGCAAACATAAACTTTAATAGTGTTAAATGACTATAAAACTATTTTCAGATTTGAAAGTTTGTATTTTGACTGTATCGTGTCGTGAAAATGCAGTATATAAAAATTGTAGAACATGAGATAAACTATTATACCTATATATTTATAGATGGATTTGCCATGCATTATCACGATTTTGTATGATATTACTTTGTAAATATGCTTCAATGGTTATTTAGACGTTCCTGTGATGAGTCTTAGATTTTAAAGATCCGTTTTTGAAACGCGATAATTACTTATCCAAAGTATATACTCAAACTAGTACCACTACAAATTTTTAAGCAATATTTGTGTAAATGATAATGGATATTTTTTTATGAAATTTTGGCTGTTAGACTAGATCATAGAATATATTTTAAATAAAAGATAATATATTTAATATTCTATAGAACATTTCGAAAATGGTAAGAAAGAACGCTGGTTATCCTATTTTCTAGAAAATATTTTTATGTATCGATACGGATTGTTGTTACTCGGTTCCAGCGGCGGTTGCGGAAGGATATTCAAGTGCTCTAGTGTTATGTGAGCAAAAAGAAATAACTTCATTGATATTTGCTACACAAATATTACGGTGGAATATTTTACGAAAATAAATGAATGTTTGAGAACTATTTGTTTCGAAAATACGATTTTCTATGATGGTTTGCCTAAGTTACTGTGATATGTTTAATAGAGATATAAGGACAAACATTAATTAGTAACCAATTAATTTAATGGAGACTTCAGCTTGCCTTCCTGGTTTCCTTTGACTGCACAGAAGAAAAAATATATAGGTAAACCTCTTGAGTTCTGTTGTACATATTATGATAGTCCAGTAAGAAAGCAATGACTTTTCATTCTCTTTTTTCATCCACTTATATTCTATTTTAAATACATAAATGGTTTTATTAATAGGGTCTCAGTACAAAAAATAACCTTCGTTTGTTGCGTCGTTGAAGATGTGACGCACCCAACAGGCGACCCTTCCTGGAACTGGCGAAACCAACAATCCGATTTTCGATGTTTTCTACTAATATCTTTGTAAGAAGCATAATTGTAATAATATTGCTCAAAATGAGCTTGTTTGTAATGGTTAACTAAGATAAGAATAATATATTTTATAAAATCTTATCGATAAAAGGAAACCTTTAAGAAATGACAATTAAAAATGCAAAAATATATATTATATTATTCGAAAATCAAGGTTTTGAGGCGACACTATTTTTATGCCTCGTTTAAAATCTTTTAAAAGCTGTATCGATTTTAATAGCGATTATAATGTTAAACGAAATTTGTTACGGACTATGGAATATGACTGTATTTGTAAATATTTAACCGACTTCACTACTTCCAGTCCACTTCCAAATATGTATATGATCAATATTAATTTGGATTGTGATGTTGCAATTTGCAATATTTAAATTACATGTTTTTAAAAGTGCACACTTGTTACCTCGACATATTTAGAGATATAGACATATTTGTAAAAATGATATAAAATTATTATAGTAGACTCGAAAGATTTTTAAGGGATATATAATGATTAATATTTATTTTCCTAGAAACCGCGTTTGTACATGAAATATGATCGTAATATAATCACTAATCGATAGGTTACTAGTTGCTACCTAAACTTTTAACGCAACTCTTCCTTCTATATTGAACATGATAGAAATTAAACATTATTAGATATTAAAAATAAACAACAGTTTGTATATAAAATATGATGTTACATTATATTATATAATACCCTTATATGAAAAACGTGAAGTACGTGAAGAAATGTTTGATAGTTACCATTAGATACATTTTAGGAATGACCTACTCCTAAACATCTTTGAATTGTTAGTGTGTAAATAGACATTCAATAATGTAGTGGTATTAAAGCCCGTCAAATATTTGCTAAATCGCATAAATCTAAAGAGAAATTTACATAATATTTTAAAATAGTAATTCCGTCACTAGCTCAAAGATTTCTAGATATTGATCAACTCGTGTAGCTATCATAGATTATGTGTGGATCTGTCTAGATAAATTATATTCATCGTTAAGTCAGAACACAAATATCTAGCTTATATAGTTAAAAGTTATTGTTCAAGTACGGAGATCCTATTTTCAATTGTCAATTGATATTACTGCAGAATAAATTTTTATTCCTTCTATATTTTCCTGAATGTTAAAAAATAGCATGTGTTTAAATGTTTTACTTGGACAAAGATTACCACATTTATATGTAAATACATTTACAATTAAGTGTAATATTAATTTTAATTAAGAATGTATTCCACGGTCTTCTTTATTCGGGAAATGAGTACTCAACATGCATGATTGTTAATAGTGAAATATAGAAATATTGTTGGAAGTCAACATCAGTTACATAATCATTTTTGTTTACACTTGTATATATATTCTGTTTGATTTGTTAAATGTTATTTCTAAAATAGATATGTTAGATCGTTATAAAATGACTTGTAGAAATCCCCTTGTATAAAGAAAATACAATGTACCTACACTAAAACAGGGTCTCAGGACTAAACTATCGGATATCCGATATAAACATTTATCCGTATCTGTAACAGCCGGGTCACAAGCTTTACTGTCGCTTAATCATTTTATTATTATTCCTGTTTATTTGTATTTTATTTTTGGATTTCTTATATATATAAAATAATTTCATAGCCGTGTCTGAATTCGGTATTTAAATTATGTCATATCCATACATCCCTGCTTCATACTGAATAAAAAGTTTCAAGTTAAACCATTTAATGAGATAATAACATTTCCACGCTTAAGATTGCCCTGGGTTTTCAAATGGCCTCTTCTAAGACACGATAATATGCAAGTATTTAGTACTAGTAATAAAAAAGTTCTCGTTAATGTGACTTCATTGTTATAGATATATTAAGTCAGTGATATTTGTAAATCACAAGTCCTTTTTAGTTAATTTGCAGTTACCACCCTTATAATTATAATACCTTCCTAAACTCAATACGGTAGATCGGCTTTTACTCAAAAAAGTTTCTACATCTTTAACATGTTCGAAAAATCTTGACAATTAAAATGTTTTTCTGTTATTTTTATCTTCTGTTTTTGTATCTTTTAATATTTTATACAGTAGTCAAAAAATACAAAAGTGTACTTTGACGCGCTTTTCAACGCATCACATCTTTAGCAAACCTAAACCCCTCATTATACTTAGTTCATTATAATATTTATAAACGAAAGAACTAGGTATGCCAAATTATAGGTCAACATATCCCTTAAAACTAAAAGTAATCTTCCCACAGGCTTCGACGGTATCCTTCCACGATACCGAATAGATTTATGATTATTATGATAGGATTATAGGTACTACCTACCTTTCAACTATTCCAATTTTTCAATTTCTTTTCTCGTCGTCTATATTTTTCCCCCTGTGAAGCAGTGGCGCATCTTATCACTTTATTTGATATTATTAGAAGACCTACATAGTTGATTGCTTACCATATTGTGATTTTCTTATTTACTCTGTTTCAATCTACAAAGTAGCATTGTAAAAATATTACTATTGAAATGCAGTGTACTTTCAAATTAATGGTAATGAATAGTAATATCATATTTTACCAATTAAATAAACCGTTGAAATGTAATTAGTGTCAGTAAAACAATTTAACAAGTAGAAATATTAAAAAAAGCATTGTGAAACTATTTTGACTTGTAGAACTGGCTTTTTTTTATATTATAAAAACTTACTTTCTATGAAAATGGTTGCTATATATTTCACCTATACCGGTGCGTATAATTCTTGTCCATTTTCTATTCCTTTATAGAGCAAGTACTAGAAGTGAGAACAACCAACGAATTTTTTAAATATACGTAGCAGCCATTTATCGTGCCATTGCATTTAAAAAAAGAATATACCTATATGTGAGTGTTTCCTTTTTGTGATAACTGTAATAAACTGTCTAATTAAAAGTATTTGTTTCATTTGATCCCTCTCATGTCTTTTAACATTTGGTAATGCCATAGCGTTAAAACTTAAAATCATACAGTTTCACGATTTTTGACGTTTTTAAAGTCAAGTGGAAAGAGTGTGTGTTCATGTTTATAAAAAATAAGCATAGTTTTGTGTGAGTAAACATTTAAAATGCAATATATTACAATACATATTGACGATACTCTTTACAATTTCACACAAAAAAATTTTCGTCCCCTTGAAAGACGTGTCCCACAACACGAATGGAAAATGTCGACATTTTTCGAAGGAAAATTGGGTCGCAGTCTATGTGATCATTTTATGTAAAGACTGTATATACTCTTTAGACTGTGGTAATGCTAAGACACATTCAGCATGAATTCCCTATAAATACTAGTCCAAGGTACTATTTCAAAAATAATAATTAATCATTGTATGTAAGTACATAAAAATATGTAACTATAAGCAACCAACATATTTAACAAATAGGCTACTATCGGTATAGGTTCATAACATGTTTATAATAGTTAAGTATTGTTTCATCTATACATATAATAAAGGAGTAACCGAACCATTTCTGTACATTGAATATTTTTCAAAAAGAGTTATTGGTATGTAATATGTATGTTCTATAGATACCTAAACCATGG
>LQNK01000508.1:84858-96976 GCA_001586405.1 Phoebis sennae
AGCGAAAAACGATTACACGGATGTTATATAATATAATGAATATTATTCAAAACATAAATAATAAAGATTTACAAAAAGAAGAAAAATATAATAATGGAAATAACTTTTTAAATCTACATTTGCTACGAATTATATGGACAGTATCTTATAAAAACACGAGATCCCAACGAAAATTTTAATTGTAAAGGGTAACCAAATCTTCTGTCTGGAATTTTACTTGATGAGTGCTGCAGACCTTGATGATACTTAAATGGAACAATTCTGATGATCGTCAACACAAATTCTCAAAAGCAGACTCGATAATTATTGGGTATATCTGGCAGAAATAAAAGATGACTTACAAAGAGCATCAAATCAGTGTATTTAATCAAAATTGTAGTGCGCGATAAAAAGTGAACATTTTGTTACCTGAACGTCTCATTCGAGAGTAATCAATTCATTTATTCCTGTATATAACATAAGATACGTTATATTTCCTATAACACTCGCTAATAATTTACATAAAATGAAACAATAGTTACATAAATTCTGTTAATTAAAAAAAATATGTTTTAAGGCATTTATTTGATTGATGATATACTTGGCGTCATTCGCATTAGGTACTTATACCCATCTTTCTACTTATTTACATTTTCCTTAATATCGAAATTGTTATACAGATTAAACAAGATTTTAAAGAAATTTCATTAATCCTCGTCTTCCTTTCGCCTTAGAAAATAACAATTAGTCTGTTTAATAAGGAATTTTAAAAAAGCTTGTTATACTTAATCATAGATGTGAAATTTAACCGAATGATTTATCACTTTAATTGAAAAAATATTTAAAAGTCGGCCGAATAATTTCATTTAAACTATATATTTTATCTTTAGAATTAAAAGTTGTTTCAATAGAAAATGTGGACTCATTTTATCAGTAGGTAAAGTTAATTCATGTTTACAATAGAATTTTTTTGATACATTTTCAAACATGGGCCTTCCTCAGAAAATACCCGAAAACAGGAAAATTTTATAGAAATCAAAAATTTTATAGAAAATTAATGAATAGATATTATGTTTTCACCCTCATATTGTTTCCAGCCAGAATGAGTATAGTTTAACAAAGCGTTATGTTTCCCTACAAAATTTCATCAAATGTAGCGAATGTAAAAGATATTCCACAACACATTTTATGAAAATAAAACGCTACTCATCCGTTTACGAAAACATCTAATGATAAAGATAAATTTTAACTATTTACGAGACAATAATACATACATACATAAAATATAGTAAAGACTACCTACAGTAGATCAATTTACATTATAGGATGCTTATTACACTTACCTACCTTTCGTTTATAGCCACATAATTTTGTCAGTGTACATCGAGATAAGCCTATATTATGATATAGTGCATACATAAATTAGTACATTTATCATCACCAATAGGTGTAATACAAAAATACATGGACTTGTCTAAGATGTGCATAGTCTAATTACTAATATATAAATAAAATTGACAGTTTGCGTAACCGATGGGTAAACGCATCTTAATTGAAAACCTTGATCTTGAAAATCTTATAAACATGACCTTCGTGATTTGTAATTTTAAAACAGTAAATCTGTTCTCGTTCCGTCAATAGGCTTCCAATGAAGATGAATTTATAACTATGCTATCTCGACTAACCTAAATAAATAGCTTAGGATCTATGATTATAAATGAAAGTAAAAAATTATTTGAAAGCTCATTCATTTAAGAATATTCGTTACTTAGGAAGGACAGAAGGCTATTCAGTACAGTTTATAACTTCTAAGTGAAAACGATCACATACCTATGTACCACACGTATTTAGACCTCAATGAGCTAGATTTGATTATAAATTATTACAATCACTGGCAAATCCATTCATTATTCAAACAAATACTCCTTTTAGGGGTGTATCTATTTAATTTAATCATACACGAGAAAATCTCAAGGCAAAGCTAGAAAACAATTAGTAGAAACTGTGTGTTCATTCAAGTACTGTTTAAGCTAAGAAATGCACGGATAATACACGTCATAAATTATTACTATTTTTAAAAAAAACAAGCAATTATAGGAGCCGCATATAATCAATTAACATTTACGTAACCCGTCTCTTCCCAAATATTATTATTCAATGTAATGCGCTGATGTGTAAACTACTTTCTGAATTTACTTTTCAACGGGCAGTGGTAAATAACTCGTTGTAGTTTTAAATTTGTGGGATATTTTAAACTGACATTCATAGTATTTCTAAAAAGCGAATATTATCCAACAAAAATCAATTATCTTTGTCTCGTCTTTAGTAATTTTATGTCTCGACACGTGGATTTCCACTTTTCAAAATAAGGAAATACATTATTTCGTTTTTCACCAAAGAGACAGTAAACCCTTAAATTTTATTTCGTTGTACTGGAAAGAAAACAGCAAGATTTAAAGTAAGACGGGGTAAAATGATATGGTTTTTAAATAACTTCATAGACGCGAATTAAAAATATCACCGAGATATAAGAAATTTGAATATTTACTTAGTTGACACGCCTTGCTTATTATTTTATACAGGTCGCTGTATCTCTCTCACACCAAGTTTACTCTCCGCTTTGCGATATATACTTAAGCAAATATTTTTAAGTAGTGCATTGTAACAACTAAAATGCGGCTGAAAATGGTTTTGAATCCTACTGGCATGAAATCAGGATTCGTATTTATAATTTTTTTTAAATTGAGGCCACGAGATCCATAGTGGTCTAACTGATTTTACTGCAATATTCAGTCTATTGTTTTAAGCAGTTAAAATTGAATATCTTGACAGAACCAGGGTATTCAATAGAAAACACAGCATAATCACATAGTATAGCTCTGCTACGTTATAATTACCCGAATTACATATAGGAGCATAAAACAAATTAAAAATAACTTACAGCTTAAACAGGACAGTATCTTCAATAGTATGGCATCATAAATGTCGTCGGCATTCAATTGCCAATTGTATTGTAACTCACGATATAATATAAAACAATAGGCAAGGTTCACAAACGATACTCGGTAACTTTTAGAATAACGATTATTGAAGTTAAAATAACTAAATATTACGTGGACTTATTCCCTAATTTCGTATAGCTTCAAACGCGTTACCCCAACAAGTATACCCCAGAGCCTATAGATATTTCACAAAATGAAGTAAGTTTATAGAAAGCGAAATTTTTTCGTATCTATTTTATATTCAATATTATGCTTTTAAAGATCATATAAAAATTGTTTGAAAATAGGACGGATGTCCAATTTTACATTTTGGCCAATGAAACATTGTTAAATTTTCGAGGTGTGTTAAATTTCCTTCACAATCACGTCTCATTGTAACATATATTTTAATGTAGAAAATTTACCTAATTCCTCAGTCTTCGTTGTCAGTAATAGGGTTTTCCTCCGATTTTAACCTGAAATTAATAAACCGCTATTCAAAATCACTAATCGACATATTACTATTACATTATTAATATTTAAATAATTTTAATTAATAAAAAAAACTGATTGAACCCCTGACTTTACAAAATAACAAATCGTATTTTTATAGTGTTAGTCACGATGATTAACGCATGCCTAATTTTAGATTTCCTAGAGCGTTATAAAAATATATTTATTTATTTTTAAACTTAAGTTTATATGAAAGAAAATAAAAAAGAAAAACCAAGCAAAAACAGAAGAAATGCTTATTTAGGTATATTCCTTCATTACAATTCCTAGAAATATTTCAGAATACAATCTTTTATTTATTGAAAATAAATGCATCGTCATTATTTTCGAAGAAAATCGCCTAACGTTAACGACTATAAATTTGAACGAATAAAACAAATATAGTATAGATGGCGAATATTATAAAAAATTATAAAGCGGTGAGTGTGTCACAAACATAAGCTATTTTTTTATTAGAATTTTTTGTTTAGGTAGTTTTCCCATTTGGCCATTAAACATTTCAGTTATATTTAAGTGTAAATTCAGTTATATTTATAGCAATGTTGTTGGAAATAATATCAGTGCAGTATGATCAATGTTATCTTTCATGCAATTAAGGGAATCCAGGCAAAGCCGTTGAACAGAGAACATAATTTTACAATGAGTCATAAATATTTATACACATCAAAACCATTTTCTCATTTCATGATTGAACATAAATCGTAAATTTAAAACCAGCTGGAAAGGTTCTTACTAAATTTTATAACAACGAATATTTAAGTTCTTCAAAATCATCGATGTTTTTTTATCTGCATTATTCTATTCATATAGATAAGGCGAAAACATGGCTATGATTTGCTCCTTAATATTAAGCTGTTATTTCTTACATCTACATTATCAAAAAAAATTAATTCCGTCGACTTTCTGTTTATCAAGTTATTTCATACTTCCCGCATAAGATTATAATTTATGCTAAATATTTACTATACTTGTAACTATTGAATTTCGGTGATATGAAAAGGTAAAAACTTTACATGTTTTGATATAAAAGCTAAATTTTCGCCACCTCATTGTTTTACAACTAACAAAAGGGACATGCATAAATGGACTGTTTGATTATTATATTATTGTATTAGTTTAAGGCAATATGTATAAAAATTTGTACCAAATTTTTCGGTGCAGACCTGTTTAAGGCAATCAGTTTTCTGTTTCTAAATCTAAGTGTAGCCCTATTCTCGTATTGAAATGTTGAAATTACAGTAAATGTATTTTATCATGCATATGAACCAACTGTAAATTCTTATAAAACTATGAATCAATACGTAATTTGTATTATATGTTCAGTATATAAGTTGAATAGCAGATATACTAAGCTATAGAATGTAACTAATTACTATATAGTTAATATAGATTATATCTATATTCCGCTCATTGATAAATCGTCAATTTTTTTTAGGGCAACGTTACTGCTTTTTATCAGTTCGTCGACGAATGAAATTAAGATTTTATCTATTTTCTCTGTAACGTCCGCCCCAGCTCCACGTGGTGTTAAATTAAAAAAAATATTGCCGCTAAACATAATTATTCAGACAAAAAATTAAGAATTTGTATAAGATTCATGTATCGGAGCTTTTCAATTTAATCTAGTGAATCAATTTGACTTTACACTGGGCTTTAATTTTACAATAATACCTCTCTTAGTGGATGTCTATGTAATAAAACAAATTCATTGGCGATATTTCATGTTTAAGCTTCCCATAAGGCTCTGCGCCAATAAGTCAGTCAAAACAGTCTTTTAAAAATAAATGCATTATTATAATGTAAAATTTTGCAAAAATATAAAGAAAATATCCTATAAATTTGATTGATTTCATTAATTTTTTGTTTGACATTTGCTTTAAAGAACAAAAGGAATGCGTTATAATTAAATATTTATTCATACCTTAAAACAATTCCATATAAATTATAATAGTTTTGATTTATGAATCCAAAAAGCTATACGACGTGGATACAGGTTTTTTGATAGCTGCCAATATGTCAACCATTTGATGTGGTTTAATTTAACTGACCAATATTAAAAAAACAACTAGTAATACTTTTGGGTAATAATAACAGTACTTTTGTTGTAATGTCTATAATTATGAGACCTTAAAATAAATAGATAAATTATATTATTGCAAACAACTACGATGTAATGGAATCTAGTTAACGACGAAATACCGTAATATTTTTTCAAAAAACTGGTAGACAATTTTAATTTTTGCGGATCAACGTCATACAGTTCTTTGGATATATAAAATGGTATTAATTTAGCTATGCAAACGTAGTTATAGCGTTCACCGCAATTTGAATGTACACATAAACCAGCAGCGTAATAAAAATGCATTGTTAAATATTCCTTAATTTATGGTACGTGAATGAGAAATAATTTATAAATATTTTCAACAGGTGTGCTGTGCATGATGTATTAACTAAAATATTACAATTCAATGGATAAAAGATCTAATCAACATAAAATAATCAAAAATGTCTATTGATTTGATAGATGTGTATAATTATGATAATAAATTTAAAATAATAATTGGATGTTAAAATCCGCCGCGACCCTTAAATAAAATTCAAAAATCTTAAAGCACTAGTCATATTTGATGCACATCCAAATCAAGTGATCATTTTCCAAAAATAAAAAAGTATTTTGGAACAATAAAAGCTGTTATCAGAAAATGACTACGCAAATGTTGATCAACATTTATCAGTCTACTACTTGCGAAATAAAACTGCGTACTTTTTATAATACATCTATTGAATGATTGGAGTATCAAAACAATTTCATTTGAATCGCATAATAGGTTAAGGCGCTTATTTTATTTTAGAATAAGTTGCAGATCTCAACGTCGTAAAAAAGAGTCAAAGTGGTTTAAAGTTTATGAGTCCACATGTGTTACCTATTATTAATTTCTCCACCGCGATTCGTCGCAATGAAATACTGTAATAGAGGTTAACTTAATGCAAGTATTATCATTTCTGTCATGCAAATAACATATTCTTCTAATAATAAAACAAAAGGATATATTCCTTGAGTCATAAACTTTCAAACTTCTTGTTAAATTGTATCTCGAATACAAGACCATCCCCGTTCATTGATTAGGATGTTCATCGAAATGATGACAGCGTTGTTTCAATGTTTCAATTATATACAAAACTTGCGTCGCAGTAAGCGTCGGATTTTAGACAGAGTTACTATTATAATACAATTGTGGCTCCTCTATTTGATATTAAAATTCAGCTTTACTTTGCAGTGCCATTATTGCACAATAGAAAATGACCCATTTAATTAAATGGAACCAATTTGTTACACGTATTTTTTATACTGAAAACTTGATTATTATGTATTTAAATTATAAAAGTATAAATGCGTGAACAAATCGAAATTAACAAGTCGAAATGTCGTGTAAAATTCAGTGTAACCTGCTGATACTAGTCTCACACAGAACCGATGAAGGCACTAAGGCACGAAATCGCTGTTTTCACGTCCCATACGGAAATGCATTAGACCAGAGGTCGGCAACGTATTTAATGTAAAGAGTGAAATACTAAATTAAAAATAAATGGCGGGCGCCAACTATTTTTTGCCCTAACAAATATATAAAAGTAACGTTCATCTTTATAAAACATGTTCATTTATGAATTTAATAATGCTATTGTTAGGTATGCTAGTGAGTTACTCAACTACTATCGAAACAGTATTTCTCGATAGCAACGATATTGCGTTATGAATTTATTGTCAAAATTAACATAAGTTTAAGAGCGCACAAACATTCATTGGTGGGCAATGGTACCCGCGTGCGCCGTGTTGCGCCGCGTTGCCGACCTCTGCATAGACTATTGCTTGATAATGTCACCGCATCGCAAAGTGGTTTTAGTGTTTAACGTATGAGTAGATAATGATCCCCGTCAGGAGGAAGCCGAATGTAATGGTGAGTGGCTTGTATAGAGACCTCTTGAGCGCGTGCCACCGCTCGGCCTCGCGCGCGCGCTTCTTCATGCTCGACACGCGCTCCGCCAGCTCGCGGGTGCGCCGTCGCCGCAGCGTTTCTGTGTTCTCTCCGCTGAAAAATTGCATCACACAGATATTATTGATTTGATCAAAAATTTTGGTTTTGGACTTTGATCCGATATTTTGATAATTATGAAATACCAGCTGTGCTCCGCGGTTTTGTACCTGCGAATATCTCCGGGATTTCCGGTATAAAGCCATACTATGTACGTTCTTAGGTTTCATACAATCTCTGTATAAAATTTCATGCAAATCGGTTCAGTCGTTTAAGCTTGAAGAGACAGACATACAGAAAAAGTTACTTATGTAATATGTTAAACCAGGACCTAGGTAGGACTACTTCTGCTTTGGAACTCTGGAATTTTATACTTTTGAATATATTTTTTTGAAAATTCTCGATTCTCTCGTAAAGACTAGAAGGGCCAAAGGGAGAGACTATCTTAAGTGTTAAAAAATGGAGTACATATTTGAAATAGTAATTTGTAAAAAATATCACTGGTTGATTTTGTAATAACATGTTTTTTCCACGAATCACACATCAGTCACATAGCCCCTTGAACATTCCCCAAACTCACGGGTATAATTTTGTTAATTACAAATACGTCCAAAGGAAAACCACGCAGATAAAATTGTTGGTAGAAGTTTAAGTTCATATTTAATTTCTTGACGAACTTGTCTTGTCTGAGGGATAATAAAATACTGCTTCCTTGTTGGACACATCATGAAAGATGAAACTTAGCAACTATGCATAATTTCTATTATCTATTTTGGATTATTATGGAGAAATTCAAAGTCATTATATTTATTTTTCAACCTTAGGTGTGATTCCGTAAAGTGCGAAAATCACTTAGTGCAACATGTCTAAAGTAAGGCAAATAGCAGCAATACGAAAGGTCATTTACGTTTAATAGCACTGTGGTGTTAAACATCATCCCTATTCATCTTGTGTATTTAAAATTTATAATGGCAAAAATATGTCAAATGAAGACATATTCGTCAACATTTGGTCGAGCATTATATTTTCTTCTTTATTTATCCATCATATGTCTATGTATGTATAGACAGCCTTTTCCCGTTTGTATAGTTTTTATCTATCAACTTTGATCTAAATATCAATTAAAACGTCAAAACATATCGCGTTATATTTTATATTTAAACAAAATATACTTATTCCTAATGTCGTAGCATTAGGTTTGTTTACATTTGGTATCGCTTCTCGTTGGCAGTACCATACACAGGTGCACTCTCTAAGCCCCTACGGGACGTCAGACTGATACGAGCAATGTACATTGTACATGTGCCACTTCACCTATACTGTAATACCGGCATGCTAGAGTTGTAATGTTGAATAAATACATAATTTATCTAATAGTAAATAAACAGTGAGGAATTGTTGTGATTATACTATAATGTAATTTCCTTTAAAGTCCGTCGCAGTAATTTTAGTCTACACTAGCTGCGCACCAGGGCTTCGCTCTCGTGGGAATACCGGGATGATATATATATAGCCTTCCTCAATAAATGGGCTATATAACACTAAAAGAATTTTTCAAATCGGACCAGTAGTTTCTGAGATTAGCGCGTTCAAAGAAACAAACAAACTCTTCAGCTTTATAATATTAGTATAGATTGACATTGGATCCCGCACTAGGCTATGCCTGTCACGCGGGACCTTAAAATATAGTTTATAAAGAAAAAGTGGCTTACGCGGCTACAAAACAAATCGGACAGTATAATTCAAACTAATTTATATTACATTTAAAATAATAAAAGGAAAATTTAATTAAAATTTCTAAGGGAATTTTAAATTATATATAATACAATATTGTATATGTTCCAATTATACATTTTAAATAAATTTGATAAATAATCAATTCAATGAATACTAACTCGTCATTGTTCGGCGGCTCGTCGTCGTCGGAGGAGGCGGGCGTGGGACAGTCACGCGCGGGCGGCGTGGGCGGGCCCTCCTCCGAGCTCGAGCTGTCCGCGCCCGAGTACTTCAGGTCACCTGCGTACGAACACAACGGTTAAGTGTGGCCAAAAGAACGCGCGTTTCGACGAACAAATTTACTTCAATATTCAAAGTCATTCAAAGAAAATGTTGCAAACAGATGATAATTTAGCAAAAAAGGTAATAACAGTGCAATCAAAGTGGTCGTTGAAAATAGTAACTAATTGAGTTGCTTGCCAGTATGTGTCGGTATAATCAACTTTAAGAACAGGAAGTAAATTTAAAAATTGACAATTCAAATAGCTTGTAATACATTTATTTTAATGAAGATTATTTTGATTTGATTTGAGGCCATGAGAATCATAGTGGCCTAAAAGATTCCTGAGGCCTAAGAGATTCTATTGCAATATTTATTTCTACTATTTTAGCCGGTATAATTGAACATCTTGACAGAACCAGGCTAGCATAAAATAGATTATACCATGCGCTATCTAGTGAACCACCCTATTGAGCTACCCTGTATCTAATAAGATGTTCACAATTTAAACTGAATAAAATAATAAAGTCAATAATAACTTTTTGACAAAAAAAATAGAACCAACTTCCTCACACTTTAAAGTAGGAAAAAACTTTTAATTTATTTTTGAAATCTATTCAAAATCTATCCAAAAGTAAAAGTTACCTATTTTCCACTTAACAAGATTTTGCACCGACTTAGAGCTGGTCGAAATTCAGTATCAGAGTAATTTTTTTATTTGCCCGCTGCAAACGAGCTGGCGGTCACCTGATGATAAGTGGCAGAAGCCACACTGTGTTGCCGGGCTTTTAAGTGGGAATAGGTTCTTCTCTTGAAGGTCCCCATATTGTACTTGGAAACACCGCAGATGGTAAACATTTCCACATATAAGTAGTTCGCGGCAGGAAATTGCGTTAGAGGCATACTAAGCGTTTGTCAACGGCTTCCATATTTTCATTAGCTGTAGGTGGAACTCACCAAGCGAGGTGCTGGTGGGTATGGCCGGCAGCGGCCGTGCGGGCGCCTTGGTGAGGCTCTCGGCGCGCGGCGGCGGCGGCGGCGGGGCCTCCTCTTCCTCCGCCACCGTAGAGTATATACTCTCCTCCATTTTGGGCTCCTCCTTCTATAAAACAATACAAATTTATTTGTATCGAATTCAAAATTAGTAAAAAAAATTAGGTTGATAAAAGATCCCTAGTCATTGATGATCTCCGTTACGGTGTAAATAATTGTTATATGTTAAAAATACTTTAAAAGTTATGATGGGGTTGACATATCCAAGACGATAAGAACCCCTAAGACAATAAGAAAGAGAGATAGACAGACATAGTTGCTTTCGCATTCATAGTATAAGTAGTAAAGATTTTAATTAATCTTTTGTTTTAATAATTAATTTCTTTGTATTTTATTAGATCAAAGCAATATTCACTTGAAATTATAAACCACACTTAACTTTTGTAGGTATACTTACATAATCAGGGCTGAATCTCTTGGCACCTTCTATAATAGCTTGATATGAGAAACGGAGTTGGTCCGGTGTTTGGATTAAACCCATCCTGTCCTTACGCATTTCCAATAATATTTGTTGGATGTTAACACTGTCTAAGCCTTCCTTCTCGATCTGAAATACAAATTTATAATTTACATGAAATACAAAAATAATATGAATTAAATTTCTCTCCACCGTTTTATGCGCGCTGGAAATAATATTATAACAATAACAATATTTTTTAAGTTTAGAAAGTTCTATGTTACTCTTTATTATTAAAAAGAAACTGAGGCAGTCAGGGCGATTTTGAAGCGAAAGAAAGGTCAGGTAAAGAGATTTAAGAACAGGTTAAGCGTGCTTGGATGGAGTCGGGTTGGAGATCGGTTAGAGATATTTGAGATTGGCATAAGAGATCTGAGGCGGTATAAAACTATTCAAGAAAAAAAATAACCAACTTCCTTAAGTCGACATAAGAGTTTTAAATAATGGTTTTCTTATTAAATAAAGATATTTTGTTAAAATGAAATTCTAAATATAACATCGAGTAACGTTAAAGCAAATACTTGATTAGGACTTCATGTGATATAGCTTACTGTGCGTAAAGTATATTATTTTCTAGACTTGTATTCGGTATTCAGTAGTGTAGTTGACTCATGTATAATTTCTCAGAATAAATGAATATTTCCTACAGTTCTGAGCTTGCAATAATATATTTCACCGATTTTAATAATTAAAAGCGTAAGATTATTTTAAAAGTTCTAATAAAAAAAAATTATCATTTAACTTTGAACGTCAAAATCGCCAACGGCCTTATTATGACGTCAACTTAATTGTAAATTTACTGGCTGTCAAACCAGATTGTATGTACAGGTGGATTTTATGAGTGAATTTTCAGAGTGAAATCATATGAATCTGTGAGGACTATTGTAAAATACCGAAAAGAGTCTCGAGGCTGATTTTAACGAAAATAAAAAACTGCTTTGCATTGAATTTTTGAAAAAATTTATTTACCCAGTTAGCAATTGATCTTTCTGTATTATTTCGCTGATCGATAGTTCGACAGTATTCCTATAAAGAATAATCCCATTTCAAAAATTCATCCGTATATTTCACTTTGCTTGTCAAACGTTTATTTACGTTTCATTCGTTC
>LQNK01000508.1:98675-127563 GCA_001586405.1 Phoebis sennae
TCACTCACAAAATACCTATCGTATTATTTGACGTATGGAATCGAAGTATGATTCCGGATATTATTCAAAAACTTATTACAGAATACCGTTATTTGTCAAATATTTCATTTTTCACTTACAAATAGTTCAGCTACTCTACGCTGTCCCTCGTTGGCGCTCTGGTCGATTTTCACAATGTTACAGAATACGAATTTGACATTTCAACGCGGATTCTCGAGTGAATTCGAATATGTGATGTTAACAGAATCGACCTGCTGTAGTTTCAAACTACAGCATTTTTAAAGTGAGTTTTCAGAGCCAAATCTAAACTATAACGAGTATCATAAAATGCCGAAAAGGGTCTCGAGGTTTATTTTAACGAAAATAAAGAACTGCTTGCATTACATTTTTGAAAAAAAATATTTACCGAGTTAGCAATTGATCTTTCTGTATTATTTCACCGATGGATAATTCGATAGTATTCCTAAAAGGAATAACTTTGCGATTTTTTGCAAAAATATTGTTTAGTTTTTTGTAATAGTATAGATATAATATTAATCATTTAAGATCAAATAAAAAAAAGAGTCAACTAGCCTATTGTGCAGTGAAATAGAACCACATACGCAAACCATTACTTGGCTTTTCACGCCATAATAATACACTTTATCTTATATCCGGTAATTCTAAAACATGAGAAACGTATTTAAGATAGTCGTAATGTGCCTTTGTACAACTTATATGCAAAGCAAATCACAGATACAGATTATTAGTTATTAGATGTGGCCCGTGGTTTCACCCGCATAGTAACATAATGCTCATAGCGTATACTGTGATAGGCAATATTTTAGGAATCCTCTAGTAAATCGTTTAGTAATATTTTTATTTTGCATATTTTATGAGGTATAAATAATTATAAACTAACGTTAGTTTGAATATGTTCCACTAAAAAAATTACACTGTAGCCTTCTTCATGCATTTTATACCATACTAGCGACCCGCCCCGGCTTCGCACGGGTTTAATGGATGATATTATAAACCTTCCTCATGAGTTACTCTATCTATTAAAAAAAACCGCATCAAAATCCGTTGCGTAGTTTTAAAGATTTGAGCGTTCATAGGGACATACAACATGACACATGACAGAAAAAGCGACTTTGTTTTATACTATGTAGTGAAGCAAAAATTATTTTTCAAATCTATCCGACCACCTCGAAGATTACCACGATTTAACAAAGAAACAAACTTATCCGTTTTTAATATTAACATAGATTATTTAAAACGTCAATAGTCCATACTCACAATAACGAGGCACGAGTCGACCAAGCAGAAGGTTCCAGATCTACCGATGCCAGCGCTACAGTGCACGATGGCCGGCCCCACGTCCGCTTCCAGCGCTCCGGAGGCGCGGACCTTCTTCAAAAACGCTAAGAACGCATTCGGCGAACTGGGGACTCCAAAGTCGGGCCAAGTCGTATAATGAAATTGCAACACCTCTCGAGACTCGCGACTCACAATATCGTAGATTCTACAACAAAATTACGTGTTTTACATTCATGTCTTGGTTATATTTTTCACGATTAAGGGTTTAGCAATTTATAAAACGATTCAAATTGAACCGTATAATGATTATTATTTTTATTGCAGGAGCTTTTCTACTTCATTAAAAAACCACAATGATATATAATTAGTATTTTTTAAATTAACTGTCAGATCATATTTCGGAGTATTAGAAGTTACTATATCATTAAGTAAAAGACCAGAGAATTGCCAGGTGCAGAGGAAACAATTTTAAATACATATGATTTTAAATCGCTAATAATATGCAATCGCTTTCTGTCTGCTAAATGTCTTACGAGAAATTTCCTTGTTCGTACAGGCAATTTAGCACCGTTACATTCCTATTAGAAAACTGATCAGTTGTCTTATTTATTGCATCATCTTTAAAAATATTAAATAATTCGTAGAGACAACATATAAAATTAGCGCTTTCTTTGTATTTTTTAAATCTGAAAAATTACACTGGATTATAAGTAATTCGCATAGCTCAATAATACGTTCATTCGCAGCGCATTTATTTTTGCAATATTGTACATAAATGTAATAAATATTTAGTACCATATAAATTGTAAATCACTATGTCCAGTAGTTTTTGCATTCATGCTTTATACAGGCAGGCAATTTGTGTCCATGTGGAATAAGACACGCATATAATTTAAAATTTTAGGTGCAGTCTCATTTATTGCAGCACCTTAATTATTTATTCCATATTATGTTCGAAAAAAAATCTTGTGCCTTATTTTTTTACGACTGTAAGAAATATAAATAGCTATTTTTAAAAAAATAACTCGTCACATTCACAAGGTCTTTTGAACAACGAATTCAATTCGGTGTCGGGAATTGCTTTTCATCAGGAGCCCCACCATCTCGATTACCCTGGCAGTTGTTTAATTCGTTGAATTAAAATTAAGTCTAACATAATTAGAAAGCAATAGTAAAACTATTGTTGAAATTACCAATATAAATTCGCTAAACGTTAGAGCCGAAATAATTGCTTATGGCCAAATCAATTAATTCTATTGGCATTAGGCACGCGTGAGCACAATACGTAATAATATTAAAATTTCATATAGCTCATATACCTACTAATCATTGTTTGGGGGCTAGCTGTCCATATACACAACAAATTGATGGGCATCAATTATTTTTATTTTAGACACCGTTATTAGATTACGTTTGTAAAATTGTCAGTAGACTTGAATGGAAAGAA
This sequence comes from Phoebis sennae, assembly GCA_001586405.1. Taxonomy (NCBI): domain Eukaryota; kingdom Metazoa; phylum Arthropoda; class Insecta; order Lepidoptera; family Pieridae; genus Phoebis; species Phoebis sennae. The sequence goes on from LQNK01000508.1 coordinate 101,422, forward strand.
TAAAGTATGTCACCTGACAGCAGAAATATTTTTAAATTCATATTTATTTTGTAAACAAAGGTGTCAGGTGGCTTTCAGCGTCCTTTAAAAGAATTGCAAGTATCATTTTACATCCATACTAACATTATAAATGCAAAAGTAACTATCTTGATCTCTGTCTCTTCTTCATGCTTTAACCATTGGATAGATTTGGATGAAATTTGTACCAATACAGTTTGAAATCCTAAAAAGGACATAGGGATACTTTTTAACATGGAAATCCCATGAGAACTAAAAAGAAAGGTGAATGAAACGGGGCATAGCTAGCTCATTATAATTGGATGAATCAGAGTGATTGCCCAGTCAAATGTGATTGTAATGTGATGCATTTCAAAAAGTACTTATTATCTCTCCTATACACTATGGAACCTAGCATTGGCAGTAATAATATAGATAAATTCGCTGTGCAAATGCTACCAAATGGTCTTGTTATTGTTTTATCTTGTCTTTCCTATAACAAATTTTATATTCAATCAAGCTTTGTACAAGTCATTGAAGATAGGTTGTACATATAGTAAAAAAGTTTGCAAGTAAATTACTTCATTTGATAATGAACTTACTTGAATTTTCGAGTTGTGTAGTAATTGCAATCATCTTCACTCAGAAGATGTACTACTAACTCCACCTCACTAAGCACCATTTCTGAACCAACATCTTGAGGCCAATACCAGTGACATTTGATCTCATCTTTCTCAATCAATTTATTCAGCATGAGAATTGCTCGACTATTTTGTTCCCATACCATCAACCAAAAATGACCAACAGTAAATGCAAGGGGACCTTGTGTAAGAATGTATTTACGATTTGCTCGCTCCATCTAAAAATATACAATTTTGTGTACAGTTGCAAAGGAGAAATTTATTTCAAAATGATAATGATATGAAAATTAATTAACATAACTCTTAGCATTATCTATTTAGCTAACAAAATATTTTGTGTAACCTGACACAATATTATATTACTGATAAATAATTTGATTGAAAGAACCTGAACTTGAGGTCTTTGAGGAAGAATAGATAAAAACATGTTTAATTTTTGTAAATAATGTATCAATTAATTACTGAGAAGAAATAAGTTACCTTCACAAGATTGGCATTGATATAGTCTCTTTCACAGCGCTTTAATATAACCCTACTATGATCATAGGGGTTTACATCTCTATAGCGATTTAGTGGCTTGTTTTGAGGCTTCTTAGCCTCTGTGCAAGTGTAAGGGTAAGCTTGACATTGTTGCCCAATTTTCTGAAACAATAAGAGTAGTCATTTAAGTATAGGGTACATATATGAGCTTAAATAGCAATTACAACAATTTAAAGGTTTCTATTATAACCATAAGAATCAAATGTTATAAAAGTTTTGACCAGTTCTACAAAAAATGTTAGTTTGTTTCATGTATTTTCAAATATCTTTTATATTCTTATATTTATGTTTATTTATATACTACTGCCTTTCGTATTCTTCTCACCTTGTAAGAAATATTTTAAGATCACCAAACTTATTTCTATTGTTTTTTTTTATTAATTCAATGACCATATAGGTAATTTTTTGATATTCACATTCAGAACTCTGGGTGTAAAAAAAAATAAATTGATTGATTGATAATTCACAACAACAATAGAATTTGTCATAATTGAAAATTTATGTTTGAAGAATATGAAGATAACAGATTAATCTTGTTAATATTGTTCTGTAGTCCAGACATATTTACAATAGGTTTACATTTCTTTGTATTTACCTCTAAAATTAAAGCAAAACTTGACTTTTCTTTAATGTTAGGTAATTTTAGACAGTTACACATACATTTCTATCTGAGGAAATCTATGTGCAAACAGTCTAGGAAAAGAAAGCATATCATCAATGCAAGCTATAATAATATTTTCCAGTGATATAATGAATCATAATACAAATTTAATGTACTCAAGAAAATGTTTACTGATAAATAAAGTAAAGGAGGTGTATGTGAAAAACTTGTACAATCTTCAATTTATTTCCTAACCTAGATAAATTAGCATCAAATACCTTCCTAAACAACGAATAGTTTTTGCGGTTATTATGATAACACTCCAAATTAGTCACTAGTGCGTGGCACACAACGCAAAATAACGCGTCATATCATATGAGCAAAATTTACCTGGTAAACTATCGGCCAGGCATTTCTGTTTGCGATATCCATATACTCTGCTTCTACAGTGTTTGAACTCATTTTCTCGTCATTCATTGTAAAATTATATCATTTCACACTTCTATTCAACCAAAGTATCAAAGAACAGCCGGATGCCGCAAAACTCGCGGGTTCAGGGATGTTGATGCACTCGTAAATATTTTACACAAAGTTCATATATTTTTCAAATAGAAAATTGAAGTATAAACTAAGCTGCACGTGGATGCTATAAAAGTTTAAATATTAAAATTAAAAGCACTAGCTGTATCTATCATTACAAGTTCCCAACGACACAGCCTTCTACCAAAGAGTAAATTAATAATTGCTTTCTACTAAACGGAAGGTACTCTGTGCTAAACGGGTAGATGCTCTCCGAACCGACGATAACTTTTTATGTTGTCACATTTTTGCAGTACATACTATAAAGCTACACCTACACGCTCTTTCAACTTGTTGTCGTCTCTTGAGTTTTATTATTAGAAATTAATTTGGGAAAGTAATGTAAAATTTTTAAGTTTTCTCTGTGTTGAAATCGTATATTACTATATTTCTTTGTGTAGACCACACAGTTTTAGAAATATATACTTGGTCCGGGTTAAGAGAGTTACGAAAATAACTTTTAATTATTATTTTTATTAAGAGGCCAAACTATATTATGACTATGTAATATGAAAATATGTTTTTTTTTTATATAATACTCCTAATAATTTTAGTCTTACGTGCAATTTTCAGTTTCCACCCTGGGGGTCTGGCATAATATAAGTTTGTCAATTTTGCGTAGAAATTGTAGAAAAATGTACGAAAGCTATAAAATATATGCAAGTAAATAGCTATATTCGCTTCAGTGTTGTTATTATTTATAATGCAATTAAACTCGAAGTTTTTCATTTTGGATGGCTTTTGGAATTTATCTATACCAACGTCGATAAAAATGTAGATCTATTAAATGTTTGTAAGTAACTATATTTATTGATTATCTGTTAAAAAAGTGCCAAGTGGAATTTGAATGTGTTATGACAGTGACAGTTATCTCGTCGTCGTCGGCAGCTTTAGTGATCACAAAAGTTTAAATCTTTTCATGGGAAATTTTATATCGCTTAATTATTTATTTCAATAAGATTATTGTTCATAATATCTGTAATTGAATTGTGCGATTCTATTTTGAGAAGATGGCATCACCAAGAACGCGTCGCAAATTAAATTTTATACGTAACTTAAATGAAAATGATGTTAGTATTTATAAATCAAATTTGGTCTAATTTTAATGAGAAGGATCTAAAATATGTACATTTTCAATTGTTTTTTTTAGAAATGTTTTGAGTGCGGTACATTAAATCCCCAATGGGTGTCGGTTACCTACGGCATATGGATCTGCTTAGAATGTTCAGGCGTTCATCGTAGCCTTGGAGTGCATCTTTCATTTGTTCGTTCAGTTACTATGGATAAGTGGAAAGACATAGAACTGGAAAAAATGATGGTATGTGCCTTTTTTTTTACTTCGACTTTTAAGTTTTGATATGATTTCATCAATCAGAAAAGGTTTTTTTTTAATCCCTTATGTTTTAAAGGCTTGCAAAGGATTATTCTGCTTTCCAAGATTGTTCCAGGCATGTGTCCTTGTTCAATGTCAAAGCATACCATGAAATACATATCATTGTCTTTATTCACAGGTTGGTGGAAATTCTAAAGCTAGAGAATTTTTTGAAAGTCAGGCAGATTATTCACTAGACATGAAAATCACCCAGAAGTATAACACTAAAGCTGCAGCTATGTACAGGCAGAAGGTATTGATTACATTAACTTGAACTTGAAATTGTTGATGATTGTTTTTCTAGATATGTGCTTATTAAAAATGAACTATTAATAATTACAGCAATACATACTTGGATTTGTATTACATTTACTAATTAAGCTAATTAAGCAAGGATTTCCTGATGATGTTATGACAATTCTCTGGAATTTTACATGAATTTAATTTACAAGCAACAAATATTACAAAATCAACATCAAATAAAAGAGAATTAAAAAAATTCCATAACTAATACATTTTTACTACTATTTATAATGTGCCACAATGTGCTAACAAACAATCATACATTCTGTTTTTGCTTATTGTCCTATTTGTACAAGAACCAAATCTAGATTTGTGTTAGGAACAAAAATCTTATCAGGACAAAACATCAAAATATGTATGATGTATAATGTATAATATTAAAAATCCTTTTGATATTGTACAATATTAAAGAAGTTTTCTTCATAAAATATCATTTGCATTCAGATAGCTGCTCTAGCTGAGGGTAAGGAATGGAGTCCCTCAGATTACAAGTCTGAAGTTGTGGAACGGCCTACAGAATGGAATCAGTCTCAAAACTTCTATTCCTCAGATGAAACAGGATTTCACTCCAGTGGTTCTGACAATAATATCAGTTATCAGTAAGTATTATCATGCAATAATACTATAATGCGAATTTAAGTAAAATTTTGGCGAATGTTATATATGTATACAATAATATATTTTAAGTGATTCTGAATATCATTATTTTTATTAATATATCAATTTATTGATGTTGTAAATATATATTAGGCATTTGCATTGTTGATGTCAAAATGTATATAAACATGTTTGGAAATCCTTACTTTTTCTCATATGTGAAAATGTTTTTTTTATTTAGTAGTGAGTATGGTAGCAACCGCTACACTGGCTTCGGAAACACTAACTCATATTCAACACCAACTTCGCCAGTGGCCGGGAGCGAAATGGTTGAGGCAGCTTTGTCATCTTTTGCTACTGTATGTATTGTTTAGTCTATAAAATCTTATTCCTCTTATTTTGCTGATTATTTAACATGATGATGCTATTTTTTGTTGTCACACACTTTTATGAGATATTGAATTCAGTTTTGCTAATAAACATTAATATTGTTCTGTTAGGTAATTAGAAACAGTACACAAATAAAAAATTTCATATTGCCTTAATTTTGATTTATAATATTTAACATAATCAAAAGAAATAGAGACTTTCATTTCAAAGCATATGCATATGAGACTGAAAATCTGTTACCCAATGCAAAGTAAAAAGTTGCATATTATATAAGCATTCATAATAAATAATGCTAATAAGAGCAGAGCAATAGCTGAATCATATTTTTGTTATCTCATCAAATTTTTATTATGAGTAACTTTGAACTGGATAATAGGCGAGGTGTCCTCATTAACTGATAGAATGCCATATTTAACTTATAATCTTTAGAGATTTTAAAGAAAAGCAACAAACTTCTTATCGTCTTTTTAATTAAAATCTTAGTAACTGAGTATCATAAAAAGCTCAATTTAACTTTTATATAAAGACAAACACATTTTTTACTTTCAATTCCACTATATTAACACTTTTTACAATATTTTTTTATTTATTTAAACACGACCGGTTTCGTACATCATCGTCAGGTAGTTCAGATTAATTTGAACTACCTGACGATGATGTACGAAACCGGTCGTGTTTAAATAAATAAAAAAATATTGTAAAAAGTGTTAATATAGTGGAATTGAAAGTAAAAAATGTGTTTGTCTTTATATAAAAGTGATATGCAATTCCATCAAGAAGTATCAATACAAAGTATAAAGTATAGCTCAATTTAAAGTTGAATTAATTTGACAATTATCTTTACTCACTTGAACTTCGTGATATGAAGGGATATATTATTTTAGGGATGGTCGATATTTACTAAAGCGGCACGCAGCGCTACAGAGGGGGCGGTCCGTTATGGGGGTATTGCTTCCCAGAAAGTAACCGAGATGGCTTCTACTGTTACTGAAAAGGTAATTAATATAATAGGTCCAAAATAACAATGTATATGTGGCATCACAATGACGTCACAAATTCCTAAAGCGCGATGCTGAAATGTTTTTACCGCTGAGTATATATACCACTTCCAGAACATAAATCATCAAGGGTTAACGGCCAATTTTATGGTCGAGGGTCCTCCGTTTTCGTTGGAGGAATAATATCATCCTCCACAAATATTTTGTAGTACTCATTGCATTTATTTATAACTTATGTGATGCTTTATATGTTTTTATTTTGTTCCTTTCTATCATTTGTGTTAGCATTAGTCCCAACACATGACTATCCAGCTACTACATTTCCAATACTACGGGTTTATCTGAGCGGTGACAATTATTACCTAGAGAAGTGGTTTAGTCAATCATCACCCAAGCTCATTAAATATAAAGCTGACTATATTGGTTTTTCTAGCCACTTACTGCTCAGTTGACAATTAAAGAAACAATTACTGTTTCTGATCTGTACGGGCTAACTCCATACAATGCATTTTGTCGATGTGCATTTTTGTATGAATGGCGTGTATTGTATAGAGTTAGTTCGTCATCAGATCTCAACCGGGCGCGACTCATATCTTACCCCAGTTTAACGTTTAAATCTTTTTATAATCTTGAAATTAAATCCTTATCTCTATAATATACTTTATAGAACTATTTAAATATCTTTAATTATTCCCAACCCCGAACGTGATCTACTTAACAGGAATCAATTCTAAACGAAATTGTATTAATGAGAATTACATATATCAGGTAAACAACCGTGGGGGCTGGACCTCTCTTGGAGGAACTACAGAATTACGCCGAGCCAGCAACTCTGGCATGCCTCAGCCTCAGAGCTATGGGGCTATGAAGAATTCCACTTCTGAACCCTACTCCAAGTGGTAATGGACTATTTATAAATTATTCGTGTATTCTTATAGACAAGGGATGACCACTTTTCATGTTTTCTTTAGTATTTTTCGGACTGACATATCAATGATATCAATATTTTTATTATATTTAAGTTCGTTTATAAATCTAGGAATGAACAAACCCAGCCATGGAAGGAGTCTGTGACTACACGGAACAACTTGGACACTCGTGATTTGTCACAAGTGGGCATTTCCAGCCCACCGCCAGATGTGAAAAACATCAAAATTAAGAAGAAAGGCGATGACGACTCTTGGGACTGGCTGAACAACTAAGATCTGGTTAGTGTTTTAAAGTCTGGTGTAAAAATATGTAGATCATCATTAGGGGAAATAAAACCTATTTCTCCAAGAGACATACTACCTTTATTGTATTTTATATAATGAATTTGTCCCATTCTACCCATTACCTAACAGGCCTATATAAAACCATAACCCAATTAAATTTTGCAATACACTTATTACTATTTATGATAACATTCATTAGCAATAAATGATCATCACCATTTAATTTCTAATTAGTTGATTCATCTATTTTTCATAATTTAATTAACATGGTATCAATTCTGATTAAATGTTTTGTTTCAGAAATATTTATTTAGCAGAAAGCCATTGCAACGGCAGTCATTACAACAATAAAGTCCATTACACAATTATTGCACTATTTACTTAGAGTAATGATTTCTACATAATCTATTGCATTGTGTTGTTATTGTAGCAAGTTATCGAAATTATTTTGTATTTTAAGAACATTCCAGCATATAGTATCACGATCATAACATGGCTACTGGTCAATTTTAGGGATAGATGGTTACTTTTGTCAAATACAGTATTATTGTATCAGCTTATTACACAAAAAATAATAACAAATAACTTGTTTCATTTTTGCAACACTACACTTCAGTACACGTATATGTATTTTAAGTATTATTTTCTGTGCACAGTGTATTAAGAATATTTATTGTTCAACCAATGGCTTAAATTTTTGGGTGCCATTATAAGGTGATATAATTTTCATTTTTTAAAAATAATATATACCACATCCTTGATCAATTCATCGTAAGAATAAGTGTTTTTAAAGTAATATTCTTTGTAAAAAATCAAAATAGCTCTTGGTTTTCATCATGAATTTTATTGTTGAGCCAATAGCAAAGACTGTAGTTATTAATTCCCAAGAAATCCTGAGATTATGATTGAATGCGGTATCGTAGTTGTAGCAACTGTATTCTAAAATATTTTATCTAAATTAAATTGCGACAGGCTTTAAGTAGGTCGTCATTGATATCTCTGGCAATTAAACCCCACCAGATTCTCCAATTTACGCAAATAAATGGACTATAAATGGTATCAAGTTCCCAGAAATACTTTGTATTTTTAATTATGAGGCCATATTAATTGAAAGTAAAATAAATACAGATGTTTCTTTATTGTCCGATGTTATAAGTTGAGGAGAAGATTGTTGAATTAAAATATCACAGAATAAGTGTATTAAGTAAATGAAATTAATATTATACAGTTTCATATAAGCATTTTTTATTATTAAAATATAATTGTTATATTTTAACTAAAATTATGCTTTTATATTTTATACTTAGCTGTATTTTGTTGAGAGACTAAGGTGCTTCTGTAAATGAAAATATGAAAGAACTTCATAAATAAATGATGAATAAAATTATTTACCTATTATGCTTATTAAATCATAATAAATTTTTGGAGAGCCCATTTTCTATATAATAGGTACATAAATGTAATGAATACGAATCAATGACAGATATTAAAATCTTTCATCTGCCAATAATTTATATCAGTTTACCATTTATATAAATATTATTATATGGCACTAAACCATAAAAACATTTGTATTATGCATAGAATTTTTCTGTATAACAGCGTACAAATCAAGTTAAGAATAAGTAAATTATTATAGGTGTAGCAAGAGTACCATGGAATGTTTGAAAGAAATATTATGACTTGTGCAAATATGTTTGATGTTATGTTTTCTTTGTTCACATTTTTACTTTAAAAATGTAACTCTATGAACCTAGATTATCTATTACAGTATTACATCTGCTGTAAATATTGCTACACCTGTGATCAAAGTTTATATGCTTTAATCATATTTTCAGGTAATTTAGGTTAGTTAGGAAATTTTATTATATTATTCAATAATATGTATCTGGGCAGGATAATTAAGTTTAAAAACACAATACATATAATACAATAATAATATGTATTTTATAAATAAAAATATATTTTGACTCAAAACTAATGTTTTATAGAGACTTAGGGCCTTCTAAAGAACTTGATCATAATAATTTGTTTTATTTTTATGTGAACATACATTTATTCAATTAATGAAATTATTAAATTGTTAACTATATCATTGTGGTTCTTTATATGGCATATTTGGTAAAAACAACTATTGCAGAAAAATGCATGTTTGATGGAAATCTAATAGTAGATCATTAACTTTTAGTAAAATTTATTACATTTCTTAGCCATTACATGGAAATTAGTGTTATATGCTATATATCTGGCAAACTCAGTAATATGTATAAATTACATTGGATAAGATTATTGCCTGACTAACATAAAACATACTTTATGTTCTGAATAATAGAAGCCAAAAGAAGCTAGAATGTTTTAAAATTGTATATTGATGAGATTTGGAATTACTGTTTACAAAATTTTCCAAATAAACATAGATATAGATTTAAGTTGCATTGTTATTCATCAAATATATTGTGGATATAAAAATTAGATGTGTCTCTATTACTGTTTAATATGTTAATTTGGATGGCCCTATGTAAATTACTTTACTTATTGTAATGTATTGGTTAAATATAAAATAAAATGCAATAAAATTGACCAAATGATTTATTTATCCCAATAAAACTGTTCCCTAAATTTATGTAAACCACACCCATGATGAATGAATTATACAAAAGGAACAATATAAACATAAGATTTTTAATTAAGACAATGGTTTCCTTAAACATATAAAATAAATCACATATTTTGGTTTTCAGTTATGCAAAGGGTATTTTGTATAATAAGTGATTTACTGAAAATGTTAATAGGTTTAACACAGATATCTTATTAATGTACCTCTTAAAGCTTATACAAAACATTACTTACACAACCAATATTGTTTTTTTTTTTAATATATAAAAACATTGAAATTCACTAAAACCTATTTGTATATTGTGATATCAAAGAAATGGAAAGAAATGCATATTATCTTGTTCAATTAATGCTTTTAGGATATGAAATTTATGAATGGAGCGGCATAGGACATAACCTGACAAATGTTAGTACCAGTGAAGTAGAAGCTGTGAGTGGAGTAGGAAACTCAGAATATTAACTATATTTTTATCTTCATTATCTCATATGAGGTACACAATTAGAATAAAAATATAGATAATCACATTTATGTTTTTATTTTATATTTAAGTCACCTCATTATTTGAAAAAGTAAATTAGCTGATTGATCATTCAAATTGTTGTAAATTCTACTAGCCATCACTGTTGTGTAATACTACTCCAAAATATCTTATCCTGATAGCATTTGAACTGGATTATAGTAATATTTTTAACACTTAATAAATTGTTCTACATAGCCCACATATAGAAGTATATATCTTGCCAATGGTTCAAATATTGTAAGATGGGTCCACATATAAAGGACATCGCTGGAATGGTATTTGATGCTGATTTTAAGAAGTTTTCAATTACATTCTTAGAATAGCCATTATACATGGGGCTTCTCAACAAATACAACACAAGGCTGAGTTTTCTCCGACTAATTTCAAGTCTTTGATCATAAGTCAATTCCTGCATGTGCCTATTATACAATTTAAAACTGGCAACATCTAATCCTAAAGCTATTAGCCATTGTTTCCAGGACTTTGTACCAAAAACTTTCATTGCTGCAAGATGTATTATGGGTTTAAATATATGCAACAGTTCAGCATTTTTTAGATCACTTATTTGGACTGTAGAATGCAGGCTGTCATCCTTAGTCTTAATTGGCTGCCAATCCCGTAACCCGACAGGCGGCGCACCTTCTACTCGGCGAATCACTCTCCCAGATCTCCTCAATGTAAAGAAATCATTGGAATTGTTATCAGAGCCCAGGCTTTCAGATACTTTCTTCTTCCTCTGTAATGCTGGTATTGGTGGATGCTGAATAGGGATTTCTTTAAATCTATACAGCAAAACTAAAGCTGATGAGCACTTAAATAACTGTAAAATTGTGGCTGCTGTCCACTTGCCTCTGGAACCCCATTTATGCCTTACAACTAACTCAACAAAGACTTCACAATAATGGGTAATAGTCAACCATAATTTAATTTGTTCTTGTAAGCTGTAGTGTGGTATTTCATTGCCATAAGCATCTTTTATTATCTTGTCATTAAATAGTGATAATAGTTTTGACAAGGCGTACACCAGCTCAGAAACTATTGGTGATTTATTTATCTTACCAGCTATGAAATAAGATGACCATGTTGCTACAGTTTCCACATCAGTAACAAGGTTTGGATTGTTAATAACCCACTTTTGGTACGAAGCAAACAGCTCTTTTAAAGATAATCTTTTATCCATTATATCGGTGTACAGTTAAATATTAAATAAATTTTATTTTTACTAATATTTGAAGAACAGTTTAGTTATTTGTTATAGAAGAAACATTTCACTTATATAAGTTCTAAAAAATATTGCTTAATTCGAACCACTAGTGCAAAGCATTATTTTCCTTATGTTATCACTCCAGTAAAATATAAGGAATATATTACAAAATGTTTGCTATAAATTAATTTCAACTTCACCAGTCATGAAAATTGAACATTGAACAGTCAAGAGTGACAACCACAGATTATGTAGGTGTCAGGTGACAACAAGTGCCGACTTCGATATTGACTTTGACATTTAAATTTGAAGGGTTTTAGATAATAAAAGTATATAGACTATATACTATATAGTAAATAATATATTTAAAGACATCCAGGGATCACAAGGTGGTCAATTACTAGGCCATTTACTTGTACACTGAATATTTTTTAAAAATATTCTGTGCTATGTATGTTTTATAGACCCAAAAACCATGGATAGATTTTTATCTTTTTTTCTCGTATGTGCGTCAATCACGTATAAAACTGATTATCTGATAGACCAATATTAGGTTCAACAGGCTATATTGCTTTATACACAATACATAACATTACAGATGATGTATTCTTATTAATACTGACCAATTAATATTATATTTATATTTTCTAAAAAAATAAACATTTCATTCTAAATATTATCTTGGACGTATCATTAAAATAGGTCTCAAATCGAATATAAATTGCAATTTTTTTTGCTCTATGGATAAGTTATAAACTATTTTGAAATTGTTTTTAAATACAGAAGTTTTTAAATCACTGACCGACTCCGCGTATTACATTTTTTAAACCACAGACTCAAACCTGACTTCAAAATTTTACTCAATACTAAACTTGAAATAAATGTTTTTTCTTCCATCGTCTCATATTTCTATTAATATGCAATGCATGTATGTAAGAAAGCAACTCATGAAGAAAATTTTGTAAAAAAAATGAAGAATTACGAAATATTGTGTCTTTTTGATAGATTATCAATTCAGCTATCATGCCAGAAGAGATGTTTCACTTATTATGGAACACCCTCTATATATCGAATTTTCTTCCAGTTCCTCATTACAGAATCATGTAGTCCACGCGGGCGAATGGCTAGTTGTTAAACATAAATTTCATAGTAGCGTGGAGCTTTCAGTGGCGATGCAGATTTATTTTATTAGTATCTTAGTAGTAGTCTGAAAAAGATGCTTAATAATACGTATAAAATGTTTAGCGTCACGCAGATTGGTTCACATTACGTTTCTTTACACTGGTTTTACGTTTAAAACTAATATAACATTAAATGGGACGGATTAATATTCAACGGCTAGTTGCCATACCTGCCTTCCTGTATTTTTTTCACTAAGCACCTGAAACTTTTCTAGGCTTTCGCAAAGATTTCAAAACCAAAATTAGCCAAATCCGTCAGCAAATATGGACTTTTAAAGGAAATAATACAATCAATTTTATTCAATAAAATAGTGATTTGAGCTCTAGTAGAGCCTTAGGAATCTTGTTCTAACTATATCTACATGAAAAATACTTATTATTTTTATTCCATGCAGCTTCGAAGAATTTCTCAGTGCCAAGAAGATGGGTGGATGAGTTTTATTCGATTTATTTGTGTTTAAAGGAATATATATTTATTGGAGGTTCTTTCTTCTTGCCCTTTTTATTAGTCTCCATTTCTTCGAAAAAATACTGACCGCATATCTATATGCATTGAAAAATGTAATGATAAAGAATGTTGTGATAAATTATTAAAACATTTTTTGTTAGAATTACAGGACAGGTATAATACCTAAATGTGCGACACCATGTCCCTACGCATATCCATACTCCGATAGACAATATGCGTTCATAATCTACTAGTCGAGCTCCGCGGTTTCACCCGTAGGATTTTCGGGATAAAAACTATCCTATGTCATTCCTGGGGTTTACGAAAAGCTCTGAAATTTTGTAATTTCATCCAAATCGGTCCTATAGTTTCGGAGTGTATTCAATACTCGCTTTTCGCCCGCGGCTTCGCCCGCGTGGACTACAAAATTCTGTACTTTGAAGTAGAGTTGGTATGCATTTTTTTTAGATTTAGAAACGTACGTTTGGTTAAGTTCGAAGTATATCCTAAATTAAATATAACAAAAGTGTCACTGTTCATGTTTATGTATAATTCTAATATGTAATTCTATTTTATTTTTTTGCAAAATATTGACATTTTGGAACTCTGTCGGAATGAAAGAGTTGATGTTTGCATTCATATCTTGAGCATGTTGGTTAGTCTTCTTTGTGACTGGCCGCCATGATCGTAATCTAGTATCTACTTTGGAGATGAAGAGAAGGTTACATTTATCATTTAAGAGTGCTATGCGAATAACACTTTAAAAGATTCAATTTAATGTACCTACGCGCATTGATGATGTGTTTTGATGGATCACTTTCAACCCCATATCTTTTTTATTTTTAGACCGATTTGAATGAAACAAACACTAAAACCTCTGGGGGGTTGCCGTCATACATAATCGAAAATCGTATTTAAATCAATTGAGCCGTTTTGGAATTCAGTGCGTACAAACGCCCGACAAACAGACAAACAGATAACAGACAAAAATTCTAAAAATCATTGTTTTGAGTTTAGAATCATAAATGAAACACGAAACACTAATTTTTTCTTGAAAACATTACATATGTACAGACACGCCTAGTCTACGATTTTATTATATGTATAGACAAATAAACAAATCTTTCCTCTTTTTATTATTAGTATACTTATCTGACTACATTCATAATTCAATAGGACTTACATAATAGAATATTAGAAAGTAGTTTTTCTTCTTTGGCTAATAATGTTATGATTTTAAGTTACATTAGGTACTCAGCAATCTTGCCTTTTGTTGTAAACTTCTTGCAACTTGTCATGTGTCAGTCATTGTACGTCTGTAATCTTACTGAAAATTTTGCTTATTAAAACCTTATATTCTGTAAAGGTTTTCTCATTTCAATTTAATAAGCAAAATATATTATGAAACATGGATAAATATTTACGGCCCGAAAGGTTTGACACGGACCCATCAGATAACTTAGCATCCCGAGCATGGGAACATTGGCGTAAGACTTTTGAAAGTTTCATAGCCACACAAAGGACACCGGCCGCTACAGCAGCATCAGCACAGCCGGCACCAACTGAAGAAGAATGGGCTTCCATCAAATTCCAGCTTCTGGTAAACCATGTTTCACCAAATGTCTACTCTTATATAAGTGAAGTTGACAGCTACGACAAAGCGATCGAAGTGCTACACAAGCTTTATGTAAAACCTAAGAACATTATATTTGCTCGACACGCGCTGGCTTCCAGGAAACAACGTCCAGGTGAAAATATTGATACATATTTGCAAGCATTAAAACAGCTATCCAAAGACTGCGACTTTGCAGCAGTTGATGCTGAAACAAATAAAAGCGATAGTGTTCGCGACGCATTCATATCAGGAATCTCATCCAACAAAATCAGACAAAGGCTACTAGAAAACTTAACGCTCACACTTGATCAAGCTTACAATCAGGCGCTATCCTTAGAAACAGCTGAAGTCAACTCGCAAAGCTTTAATACACTGTCAGTTAATGCCGTACATGAAGAATCAACAAAATTTGTCCCAAATACGCAAAATACGCTAGACGGGGGTTATTCTGCAGCTATGTATTCTCGCCGACGTAAATGCTTTTTCTGTGGTGGACAAGTGCACCCTCGCAAAAATTGTCCGACATTAGAAGCAACCTGTCAATTATGCGATAAGAAAGGTCATTTTGCTTCCGTCTGTAGAAGCTCAGCTAAACCTGCCAATTCACTGACAACCGAAAAGGGAAATGTTTCAGCTCGTATAATGGCAGCTTCCCCATCCTCATTACGCAAAGCAACTGTGCCTGCTTTTATCCGAGGAATCAGAGCAGAAGCACTACTAGACACCGGCAGTTCAGTCAGCTTTATCAATGACAGCTTCTTCAGACTATGCGGTTTAAAAAGAAAGCCCTGCAACCAAACTATTTCTATGGCCTCATTTAGTCACACTTCACAAGTGGAAGGCCAAACCTTTCAATCTATTACTATTGGAAATCATAAATACGAAAACGTTAACCTACTTATCGTCAAAAACCTTTGCGCTGACATGATAATCGGGCATGACGTCCTCGAGGAACACGCATCATTAGAATTCTCGTTTGGTGGACCAAAGAAACCTCTTCACGTGTGTAACGTAGCTGAGGCTACTGTGCCAGCTGAAAAGCCATGTTTAGGGAAAAAAGTATTTAAGTATTAGTGTATTTGTGAACAATCATATGAAATAAATAAGTAGCTTATTAAGGAAAAAATTCCAAGGATCCTGTTTTTGATATTACAAGTATTTCTGAACTTTATAACATAATATACTAGCAGAGCCCCGCGGTTTTACTTCGTTCGCGTTGGATTTTCACTATTTTATGTCATTTGTCGGGTTTCAAACAATCTCTATCTCTATATTACATATATAAAACAAAGACGGGTTTGTTACAACACTTATATCTCGAAATCTGCTAAAACAATTCGGCGGAAATTTCGTTAGCACCAGGAGAACTACAAAGGATACTTTTAATCCCGGTACTTCCACTATAGCAATATAACGTGGGGCACAGCTAGTCAATATATATAATGTACAAAATTTTGTCAAAATCGGTTCAATGGTTTAAGCGTAAGGAAGAGATAGATAGGCAGACAGATATACAGACTTACAGAGTAACATTCCTATTAATAATATTCAATAATATGTTTTCTTTTTTTAACACGATGCTACTTACTAGCTAGGTCTGGTATGTTAGTCCATGTTAGGCCACTCAGATAAATTTTGAAAAAAAAAGTTTATTGTATTCGGCGTTCGTCAGTTTTACAAGATGATTATTATCAAGTAAAAATATATAAACACCAAATTATAATTTCCATTAAGTGTATTTTACCATCATAATGGAAATATCGTCGTGCAAAAATGGATCTACGCTGAGTACATTTTGTTATATCTGGGTATATTTTTTCCTTTACGGGGTAAGAATTTATTACATAGTCCTTAATGAAAGTAAAGCTAGACATTATAACTAAACTCACACCTTAAAACCTAGATTTGGTAGTGTGTCAACTCATTTGTTCTTAAAAATGAAATACCAGCTCATTGGAACACAATTTTATCGCAAGATAATGCACTCACTAAGTTGAAAAAGATCGTTGAGGAGGTATCTGATACAGATGAAAAAAGGCTTTTAAAATAAGTCCAGACGCCTGAAATATTTCAGAAACATAGATGCTTCTGAAGAGTTATTTGACACACATAACCTCTAGAACATTTTTCATATTTTACTCAAACCTTTCTGAGTGTCTTAGTAAAAGAGGCATCACCAGTTTACAATTACTAACTATTAATTAAAATTTGACTCCTTAATTTATTTATATATACCTGTCCAATTGAAAATAAAGTCAGAATTAAGTAAAAAAAAATAAACATACACAAGTTATGGCTTAGGGAGGATAAGGATTTAATTCACTTCCATTTTAACTTGATCGGTATTCCTGAAACGATGTACCCACATTTTTATTAACGTCGAACTCTTTTAGGAACGTCTACAAATAAGACAACTACCGTTTCAAACTTGTTTGTGGAACTCCGGGGTAATATTGATAAGGTATCTTGAAATCTCATATTCACTATATTAAAACATAACATTTAAGGGTTGGCATTTCTTAGCCATATGTATCTAACATGTGTATAAAATAGAAGATTTTAATAAACGTAGATATCTTTGTAGCACAGGAGAAAATGAATAGTGAGGAAAACCAAAACAAATATTAATTAATATTTGTTGACGATCTAAAAGTATTAATAACTTTCATTTATTTAAATTCAGTCAAATATTTGGTAAAAAATCCTTACCTTGTTCACATGTAGCATATAGTGTAGTACATACATACTAGGACAGGGTGCCGATTTTCTTATATTCGCGCCTGGAATGTTTTTATATTAAAAAGAGGAATCGCAAAATGTATTGATAAGTGTAATATATTCGAACTGCTGACCAATTGCGAGATTCTTTGTCAAGGCACAAGGAATATTTTTGAAAAAAAAAAACGGCAAAAATACTACTAGAATGACAACATTAATTTTCTTCTAAAATAGGTATTTCAATCTGTTTCCAGATGTCTAACATTTAACGTTAACAATAAGAACAAAGTAAAGCCGCGTTTGAGAAATAGGTAGGATCAATGTCCGACAGGACTTCTAGCTTAGAAAATATTTTACTATATTATAGCATGTCACCAATGGAAAATGAATATCACTCTGTTGAAAAAACAATGATAAATTTGCTTGCGTTCATATAAAAGTAATAAATAATGGTTGATAAATTTTTTAAATCGATTATTCACTGACTTATTCAGGTACACACCTCAAATAAAACATTTACAATTTGTCGCATATTACTAGGAAAGTATACATATATTTAAAATAACTGTCGCCAATAAATACCTACATGCGTTTTCGATACACCTAACAGGAATTACAGTTTTTAAGTTGCACAAATATTTATGCGACAAATAATCATAGTTAGTCTTAAATTTCGGAATGTATCGCCAATGTAGGTAGGTAGATGTAAAGTAGAAATATGAAAGTACGTATAAAGTTCCGTTCGAAAAATAAATGTTCCTTTTATATATTTTTTAACTCATCACGTATTCAAGAATCGGTTAGTACCTCCCTATAAAGAACTCTCTACTACGCTCTAGCTCTACACTAGTTTGCCCATCATCATTTATGTAGTAGAAAAGTGAAGCCATGAATTAATTTAAAATGAATTTTATCTACATAATTTTTTACCCGTACCGATATATAAAATTTTTTGAAAGAAATTGATATTCACTTTATTTTCCTACTTTGCTTTATAAGGGATGTAAGCTGATTTTGCTCTCATAAAATATTAAAATCCATTTTTTAATGCGAATATGGAAAGTATGCTACCTACACGTCAACTTATTTCCATAAGTTCTACATAGAATAATAATTATTTTTTACAGAAATTTATGATCATGATTGCAATCTAATTACGATTATGATTTTCACGATGAGTTAAGATATTCCTTTTTATGCTTATTAGCTTTAAGTGCATGTATTCACCCACCCTAAAAACAATAACAAATAATTATAAATATTGTTGCAAAAAACTAGCATTTCACTTACCACCAGGCATAGCCAATTTTTTCAAAACGAATTTGATATGTGATAATGCCACACAGGCTCGATAATATTCAATTAGTTATTAAATTACTTACATAAAATAAAAAAAAAATCTTAAAAGTTCCGTCGTAGCTTTTATTTATTTTAATATCTGTTATTAAAATGAATAAAATATACGCCATATTTTAATAAAATACAAAAAAATTTAAGTATCACAAAGAGCGTCTTGCGAAAAGGAATAGGTATAATACCGATATGCACATTAAATTTTTGCCATAGTGCGAGGCGTCCTTTGTTGTATCACAATTACTTGGTGGTATCAGTGAGTAAACGCATGGAGGGCGATAATCCGCGCAGGCGAAACCTCGCTCCGCCCCAGGGCGTGGTTTCCACCACCCTGGCCCACCGGAGGCCTCGGTATTATGCTTGCTTCCTGTCCACAGACGCTCGTTTGCTCCTCAGATATATATCGATTTGTTTATTTTTTACCGCGCAAACAAGTTCTTCCGAGTGTCAGTGTTGTGTCCGGGGTTCGGCGTCGGAATGAACGGCGGCGCGACATCCGTGCGATGCCGATCGGACTAACTCGAGGTAAGACACTTGTGTACTTAAGAGGGAGGCGCCGCTCTAGACACGGTTGTTTTAGATAACGGCCATTGTTATATGTTAAAGACGGTCACAATATTTTATTAGCGATATTTACTATTTTTAAAAATATGATTTCATTTAAGAGTGGATATAACTCCCCAACAATATTGCAAAAAATAATATGCAACAAAACTAATAGACACGTAGTTTTAACGCATCCTTTAATTCAAGAACAAACATTAGTCTCCATTTCATTACAATATAACTAAACAAATGTGATTACTACAGCTACGCGGCATTTAATATGATAAGCAAAGCTAGGGCGGGCGGGAGACAAATATTAATATGTATATAATGTAATACTCTAGGACATGTTTGCAGCATCTGGATATAACAAATAATTAAAAAGACAAGAAAAATTATACCTCACATAACTGTGAAACATCAATTTATAGTAAGAATATTTGCTGAATTAGTTATTATTTATTGGAAATATAGTATTAGAATCTTGTTATTAAACTTAGGTATCCTATTTTATCGAGATATTAATTAAATATAACAATAAGTATCTACTAAGCTGACCTACCCAACATTATACTCGAAGTCTTGATGAAATGTCTATAAAGAGTCTTGCCAATTTATGGGTAATATTTATTTGAATCATAAAGAAAATATACTATCAGTCGTTTTTTCGTACCCATACTTTGTACTAAAACGAAATCCAACATCACACTCCTGTTCTTCAGCACTTAATGTTTTTCAAAATTTACTAGTTCCTACGAGATTCCTTAAGAACTTATGAGGGATTATTAACGCATGAAAAGAGGCCATAAATGAATCTGTTTCCTTCTGTAATATTGGACACTCGACGCACACCTAGGCCAGGTGTGTACTGAGGTATAATATTTATTTTGATAAATAACAAAAACAAGTCTTAAGCAATAAATCCACGACGTTACATTTGCTTCGGCTTTCGTAGACCATCTGAAACTGATATAATAATATAATTTTAGATTATTTTAATATCGTCTATCTGATAGATCTTCACTATAGAAATAATGGTAAGAATTACCGCGACTAATTTATTTTTACATTGAAAAATAGATTTTGTAGATTTACCATTATAACGATTACTATCCGCGTGATTTTTGATTTTGATTTTAATAAAATACATTAGCGATGGCAGATGTCTTCATGACGATGATCATATCTAATAACCAGCCTTGAATTCCTGTACATAATCGATTGGATCCGGGTAGACGGAAATGCTCAGTTGCTTTGTCGAGTATTTTTAGTTCATGAAAAGCTTAACTATGAAGGAGTAGATTTCAGTATTCTGCATTTCCGCTGTCGAAGTATTCCTGGGACTGCAATAAAGATTTCTTAGTTTGTGCTGCTCCAGTGATCTAGTTTAAGTGAATAATAGAGTGCTGTGTAAAGAGAACACGCAGAAACAATGAACTACAGTATGTAGTAAAAGGTTAAATATTGCCATACAATCGTTAATTTTAAAGGTGTGTTTAAGTACTTTTCAAATGGCTTGATAAAATTTTTATTAGCTTGACTCCTGCTTATTTTACCATGTAAATTTAACAAATCTTCTACCGATCTCTTGTGAAATTTAACACAAAAGAAGTTATGTTTAGTATCATTGAATTGGTATTATTTAATATGAAGAATTCCAAAACTAAAATGATGAATACGCACATTTTGCTAATATATTTTAAATTATCGCAGCGCTAGCGTTAAATTTAGGATAGATTATCTTAAAATCTATAAAATTTATATTATCTAATTAATAAATTATCTTTTCACGCACATTGTACAATTCGTTCAATAGTTACGGTATGATTAACACAACCATCCAAACATCAAACACCAAACTAAACAAGACTCACATTAATAATATTCAATATATTATATCGATAACAAGCATATAGTTATGTGATAACAGGCATAATAATTATCCAAGTATTATTATAGTGTACGTATTCATGCAATAATTAATTCAACATGATTTACGCGAATATTATTCAAGTGTTCAGTGCTGTCTTGGTCTCGATTTATGCGACTATGGTAATGCATGCTGATGTCCAGAATATATTTGCGTAACAAGGATGCTAATGTTTTCATATTAGGGCTTAAATAAGTTATTTAAGGTACATTTAAAATATCTATTTCTATTCGTATCATGGTAATATGCCGATAAACTAATCTTTTTTCTTCAATCAATTCATTTCATTACTATTTGAATTGTGCTGGATTTATTTTTATAATACATTTCATTTCATTTTATTTCAATAGCATACTTATCAGTAATAATTTTAAGTTTGTTAATTATTCATTTAATGTAATTTTAATAAAATATTCTACAAACAATATACATATTATGGATTATGTGATAACGAAATTTTGCAATAATAGAACCAAATATGTGTGATTTTTAAGAGAGGTCTTATCTGCAATACGATCGCCAAACATAAATTTGTTAAATTCTATGATTTGATTATTATAAAAGTAGGTAGATAGGAAATGGCTTAAACCCTATATATTTATTAGTAATACACCGCAAAATGTTGGAAACTTGAAATGTATGCGCAATATGTATGAGAATAAAAAATATAAATCTATTTTTAATTTCATTGGTTAAAAAATATTTAATTACAAGTATGCAATTGTACTGAAAATATTAGAGAGATACTATCGTTTCGCCCGCGACTTCGCCCTCGTGGACTACACAATTCTGTATTTTGTGTTTGTGGATCTTCGAAGAAGAGGTGGTATGACAATTTTTAGGATTTAGAAATATTAGTTTGTAAATATATCTCGTCAAAAGTTTATATTACAAAAATTCCATTAACAAACTTTTATTTTATTCTAAAAGAACTATCCAATGTGCGACTTAATAACTATGTATTATTTTTTAAGTTCGAAGTATATCCTAATGCGTAGTAACTGGTCCTGTTTATAAAATTCTAATATATGTAACTCTATTTTAATTTTTATGCAAAATATTGACATTATGGAAATCTGTCGTATACTCTGAGAATGAAAAAGACTTGTTTTGACGCATATAACGCATATTTGCTTATGGACGCACTATAATATTTTCTGCATGTTGGTTAGTCTTTGTTGCGATGGGCCGCCTTCATACTTGATCGTAATTTACTTTGGAGATGTAAAGAAGGAAGAAAGTTACATTTATCATTTAAAAGTACTGAGCAAACAAACATTTAATCCTATGGGAGGTTTGCCATAATATATAATCGAAAACCACATTTAAATCGGTTAAGCTGTTTCGGAGTTTACCGTGCACAAACGCCTCGACAAAGAGACATAAACACATACAGACAAAAATTCAAAAAATCATTGTTTTGAGTTTGGATGAAGCATAGATAAAACACGAACCATTAATTTTAGTAGAGACACAGCTAGTCTACGATTTTACTATATGTATAGGTATCATTCAGAACCAAATCAGAGATGTTTTTTTTGTCCAAAATGTTTTGTTTTTTGCATTATATTGGTTTTTTTTGGGCGGGGATTACGTTTAATCCTAAATCCACGGTTTGTATTGTTATGTATCGATATAAAACGGCCCTGCTAAAAGGCTAATCTAGTAATGCACGTGGTCGAGTCAAGAGTGAGGTGAAGGCCAATACTTGAGGAGGAGAGCGGCAGGATAGACTGCCGGATGTAACTTTTTGTTGGATATAATAAGGTAATGTACAGACTTCCTGCAGTAAAGTGGCGCGCACGGCGCCCACGCGCACCCGCCGTAATCTGCATAGGCAAATCATTTGCTGCCAGTAACGTCGAGCAACTGAGTCCATATTCCCTTACCAGATGCATAGGAAGTCGGAATACTGAAAATATTATATCTATGACTATCATGCGAGATTATTGACACTTTATATTGAGGTTACACTAATAAAAGTGGACACTTGAGCATTTTGTTTGATACTTTAATTCGTATCCCAACTCAGTTTGTGTAGTACATAAAACCGTTGTCATTTAACATGCTATCACTCTGGCTAATGAAACAATATTATTTCCTTCTCAGCATCCGCGTACTGAATGTTAATTGTGACGATGAGTGTTCGAATACTACGGCTAACTGTCAACTCATTATTAAATGTTGATATAGATGTATTTAATTTAACGCTTTCATTATACCGATGAGCCTGATGGGTATGGGAATAATCATCAGATACATGATTTACTTCGAACAGTAACTTATTCCATTTCAATATTTTAATGTTATAATTTAAGAGTAATATTTATTGTATAAAATTTAATTCGGTACTTATCATCCATGTATTTCACAAAATAAGGTGTTTTACCTATCTGACTATCTCAATATTATTTAAGTTAATTTGTTATGAATGTTTCAATCAATATAAAAAAATTATAATAAAGACACAAAGAGATCAACAACGATTTTGATACAAGATAATTGCGTATATTTTCGATGCAAGGGAATCAAATCGTCCCTGCACGTCAAGAGTGGCGCCGAGATGTGCTTTCTAGTGTCGTTTTAGGTATTGTATTGCGTTTAAATGAGCTAGTGTCTGTGGTCAAATCGACCAGTAAATAAATTGGTTATACGACACATTTCCCTTATGCCGGATGCAATCAATTTGAGTGGCACAGCGCAGGCGCGGCATTACAGTCGCTGGAAGGATACGGTTATGTTACCACCATAGATCTTAAAAAAAACTAGTTAATTCCGGAAAAGTTTTATCAATTAACAAAACACGGTTACAATTAATGTGGTGTGAAGTGCTGAGATTTTAATGACTGTTTTAAGAGCTTCCTTGTAGTGATTTTAAAACCTTACAGACTTTTATTTTATTTTGGTTTTATTTAACTGCGTAATGTTAAATTTATTATTTTGAAATCCGGTGAATATTATTTTGATGAACAATGGATTTTATTTATCGTATAAAATGTGTGTGAGTAAAAATATTTAAAACAATTCGTGAAGTGATAAAAAGATATTAAATTTCATTAAATGCGCCGGCGTTGAACACAAAATATCAACGGAAATTAAAGTGGAGTGTGTGGTATCACTGCAATGTGATACCACACTCATCGTCACCACGGATAATAGCAAGAAAGAGGAAAAGCGCCCAAAAAGAAAACGAATTTCAGATATGAGGTGAGGTTCTATATAAACGCTGCACATAGATGCATTTAGCAAATAATTGAAGTTCATGATTGAAATTGCAGAACATTGTTATGTCGTTAAACAAATCTAAACAAATCGGAAATGCGAAATTAGAACAGAAAACACGAATTACATAGCAGAAAAAATGCACTTATATATATGTATGTTATACTAATATTAAATTACTTTGTGTCGATAAATGACAATTACTTTTTTAACCGACTTACAAAAAAAGGAGGAGGTTATCAATTCGACCGTATTTTTTTTTTTATGTATGTTACCGCATATCTCCGGCGTTTATGGACCGATTTGGAAAATGTTTTTTGCATTCGAAAGAGTAGAGTTCATGTGTGGTCCCATAGAAACTTTGTTCAAGTCTGATCATCCATGTGGAAGATATTCCTGGGAACTCCTCGAAAATCAACGGAATAAGCTCTGCGGTTAAGGTTTAATGATGTATATATCAACTGAATTGTGACTAGATAATGTGATTACCCTTCACAGGACGCTAAAAAGGATATAATTAAAATTTTTGCCAAAAAATAGAACCGACTTCCTCGCTCTAAAAAGTAGAAAATAACCTTTATTTAATTTTTGTTGAAATCTGTACAAAGTCGGTGCCTTATCTATTTTCAATTTAACAAGATTTTGCACCAACTTTGTATAGATTTCACCAAAAATTAAATAAAGGTTATTTTCTACTTTTTAGAGCGAGGAAGTCGGTTCTATTTTTTGGCAAAAATTTTTTTAAACTTGCGGTTTTACTTAAAGATCGCTATCCATTTTTATTACGTTTTTAAAATTATGATATGGAAATATAATAAGAAATTAAAATGAACAAAGTATTTGAATGAATGTATATGTATTTTGAAGTCTCGTATTGAGCAATTGGCTTTTTAGTAGATATCTACACTATTATAAAGAGGAAAACTTTGTTTGTTTGGTTGTAATGAATAGTCTAATAACTACTGTATCGATTTTAAAAATTCTTTCGAAAACTACATTATCCACTAAAATAGACTATATTTTATTACGCTACGGAAGCGAAGTCGCGCGGATCAACCAGTTAGACAAATTTTAGCTATCATAGAACTACTGCAAGGCATTTTTAATGAGTATTAAATAACTTCAAGTCTGGACTGTAAAATAGTTTTTTATAGATCGTTTTCAATTTTCACACAGAAAGTCCACACAGACAGCTGCAAACGATTTTTACTGCTTTCACTTGGCTTTAACGCAGTTTTCGTGTTCTGACATAAAATCTAGAGATATACCACTCAACTTATTTATTTTATCAAGCTGCAGTTACTTTAATATCTTTAGTTTCTTCAACATACTAAATATTTTGATGAAATTATGAGAAAATAAGTGTTATTCAATGATAAATAGTGGGTTGCTTTTATTTGTAGAAATATAATTAATTTAAGAATTTTATGTGCACTTAATGTGGAAGTGGGAATTCCAAGAAGTTATTCATTGGATGGAAAGAGATATAACGTTTTGGTAATGCTACTTTTAAAAAAAACATGTTTCAAATTATATTTAGACATTAGTATCTAGTA
>LQNK01000508.1:127881-224054 GCA_001586405.1 Phoebis sennae
TTAACGCCCTGTATTAAAATTTCCCCAATATATTCAATGTACAAATTCGGACTTGCTACGATTTTATTATATGTATTGATTGATGATTGATGATGATCATATATTGTCACATAGAATCAAAATTTGTGTTATAGTGACGGTGGAATCGAATCGTTTTTGAACAATAGTACAGATTTGTCTCTTCAAGGAATATTTACAGATCCAAATTATGTAAACTGTATATTTATTAACCTTAGCAGACATTTCTACATCAATATTTTTCAAAGAAAAAATAGTTACTAGGTATAGTAGCTACTTAATAGGTATAGTAGTAAAGTTCCTGTTCGGGTAATGATATAATTTTCTTTACAGGATCGACGTTCGCGGTCTAAAGTGTGCAACCGCACTCCGAGCCGTCAAAGTTGCGATGTACGAAAGTAGTTGCTCCTACAGCGGGGCTCTAGAACTAAAACGAAGCGCTCTCAAGGAAGAACCGTGGCCCACTTCAGAATGGCCGCCGTATCGCCTTCACCAGTCGACGTTCGAGCAGCTGAAACAGAGTGTAGAAAAAGCAAAAGCAGCTCTTCAAGACAGGTCCGGCCTTCTGGGAACTGCGACGGCGTTCGGTGACTTTTATGGAGGGCAATTGGGCCAGGATGGCGCAAATAGCATTGGCTTCGGCCGGACGTCTAGGACGGAGGAGTCTATGCTCGGATCTATAGATAAGGCAAAAGGATTAGGTGAGTTTTTAACATAATATGCATGCAAATGTAAAAATAATTGATGTATGGTTTATTAAGATGGCTCCAATAATTATTAAATAATTCCTATAAATAACAGAAATTAAAATCAAAAGTAACAAAGAAATATTGAGAGGTAATAACCGCGCTTAAAATTTTACTTATTGCTCTCTACGTGAAAGAAGTATAAAACAGTATTAAAAAAATGTTAAAGAAGTTATAAATTTAAGAGATAATTGTTAAAGCCAATTAGTGATAAAATTTTGCCTACTTTATATTGTTTAACTATCACAACTACATCCCGAAATGATTATTCAAACATATTATAAAGTATTTTTGCGCGCTTAATATTTTTTGAATGGGGCATAAAACGAATATTTATTTTTATCATAATAAAAAACGAAATAATCTGTTTTAAAGGCTACAGCATGCAAAAGATAGAGCCATGCAAACGATTTCTAGTAACTTTTTAAAATGAAATACTGGAATTGAATTCATTCTATCACTCCTTTAAGATTTATAAAAGAGATAAAAGATTCACATTGCAGAAAATTATATCGATTGGTACAATTTGTTTTTGATTAAGCATTAAACACTTTACTTACCCGCAATAAGCAATGCTTTTGATCGTAGGCGTTTAAACCCTTTTGATAGCACCGGGAGGCTGTAGGTACAGCAAGGTGGGGTGTTTCTTTGGATAACAATCTCTCAAAGGGAGAATATCTGGGCGTGCGGGCTACCCTACATCCCTACGGTTGTCATAGCAACGCGACGCCCACGCCCGCCCCAACTGGATCATCGCTGCCTTATAAATACTATTTGAGCAAAAATAAAATTTTATTATCTTCGTACAGTTCATTATTCCGAAAGTTACCCGGGGGTGCAGCGTTTCCCGGGGCTTAACGAGGGGTCGATTGTCAAGGAAAATGTGCAGCTGAAATTTCCAACACTGCATTTCAAATGTTGACAGCCAAGTCACTTGCAGATTTTATCATTTCTCGCATTCGAATGCATACTTGCTACTATATAACTATCACCTAAGTTGTTTATCGCTTCTTTTAATGATCATTTATTTAAATAAAAATTAAGTGTCAGAATGTCTAAGACACTGAAATATGTGGATGTAGAATATGTGTAAATAGAAAAGTGGCAAACTTCGAACTAGATAAAACCTCTAATTATTATATTAGCTATCATAATTTATACCTATTTATACCTCTTCATTCGCAAGTTCTCAATAATAATTGAAATTTCGATACGAACATAAAAATCTACTTTTATAAAAGTATGGTTAAAAAAAACGATTGTTCAGTTTGGATAAACTTTAATTTGTTTGCTTGAGTGAAGATCACTTATATAAACTTTTCTCTAACAAAGCATGATATATAAATCATCTCAACAACAAATAAAAACAAAATTGTTTTATAAGTTTTATTCATATCCGTTTAAATCTGTAGCGATGATATACAGGCAACTCCAGCCAAGAATATCGAACAAGAAACAAAACGAATACAAACTTGAATATTTACATAAATGTATAGAAATTAGTGCAAAATCCACGTGCCAGAATGAGGGTTTGCCCTCACTTTAAAGGTATCACTCCTTTACTGCATCTTTACTATACCAAGCTATGATCGTAAAGTGAAATAAAGTGGAAATAAATAATTTTTGAAGTTAAATTGTGTCGTCTAGCTATACTAAAAAAAAGATTTTAGGCTCGATATAACGGGAGGGGTCTTGTTCGTTTGAATTGTTTTTCCGAAATATCATATATCTTTTAAACCTTTTTTAATAGGAGCATAAAGGAGCGTAAAGATATATTATTATTTTAACATAATATGTTCATTGCTAAATAACAAACACATATATTTCACTTTTTATTTTGATTCTACTCTAGTTAATATATATTTAGAATTATCAGATACTAAAGATAGAGCGAATAGTTTTGTTCTTAACGCAGCAATAATTTTATAGCGTCATATAGTTGTGTAGTAAGCACCAGTATTCGGTCATTACGGACAAGCATATTAAAATTTATAAGCTATCAGGGGCTAAGCTAAAGAGTTGTTAACACGAAAATGATTCCCTCCCGCCTGCGATCTCAAAACAGTTCAACCATCATCAATTATGACGCCGTACTTTAGATTGTATCACGATAAAATATATATCAATAAATAACTCGCGCGATGCGTATATTGATTTTTTAATGTTTATTGCGTAAGGGCTGGGGTTGTTTCATAATTTATATTCATTAGTGAATCGGTTGTTGTTCCACGTAGGTTAATCAAAATCTATGACGAGGTTTACTGTAAAGTTAACAATAATATATGATACCTGTTTGCTTTGATTGTTACTTTATTTGATTTTCCTATATTTAAATGAAATTTTAATAGATTTTATTTAGCTATTTTTTATGTTATTTTCATAGGTTAGTACAAAATTATTAATCCATTTTCACGAGAATCCTATGTGATAGAATGATAATTGATCGGATTATCAAAAATGTGTTGACACGTATGTTTTTAAAAGGTAACACTAATGAAAAATAAATTGGCCTGCAAATTTGAAAACTACTTAAACCTACACTATTTTAATAAGTTTTTGACTCTTATTGTAAACAAATTCAAATCAAGCTAAACCACTTAGTCAACACACTAATCCACAATAAAGTTTCCCACTCATCCCTCGGATTACCAACAAACAAACAATTATAGCACAATCAATGATCACTCGTGCGCGAAGTATAAATCAGGGATGATAATGGGTTAGATAGTGACATGATTTTTAGTTCGTATAGCTGACAATAGATGGCGCGCGTCAAAATTGCGCACGCGCACGACGTTGTTTTGATGCCACTTCATGGGAACCGTGGCGAATACAATGAACACTTAATTGTGCGAAAGGAACACCAGTAATGATGCGATGTCCCCCACATCATGTTAGATTTATGCGTTCTGCTCGACCCATAAGTGCCTCAGCATATTTATACAATAAATAAATAGTTGAAAACATATTGCATAGAGCAATTCCGGGTTCACAATGATGCGTTAACTTTTTAGCGTGGGATACTCATGAGTATTTGGATGATCGATTTATTTTTTATTTCTTTATTTTTTGCACCTGATTAATTAATATTTAATTTGATATACTAAAGAACAATTTTAAAACAAAGTTATTAATTTCTGTGATGACGCTATTTCATCATAATCGTTTTTTCAAAAGCAAATTTAATTATTCACTTTGCTACCTTAATGTCTGATTAATGTAGTATGCATATTTAAAAATGATTAATTTTTAGGTACAGAAAAATTATCAAGCGGTTTAAGTAAGGGCTACTCTACATCTAGTCTCACGGACACGTTAAGAGCAACCAAATGTTCAGGTAAGTTTATACAGGTTTATACTTATATTATTGCAGGTTACACTGAATAAAAATACCAAACCAGGGGAAAATCCCCTGGTACATACATTCAATATTTATTATTAACTTTAAGCAGTTTTAGTAAAATAACAATAGATGTACTAATTCGTCGTGGTTTGAGTATATTTTAGTAATGATACGGTTAGACGATACCTACAGACTATAATATGTAATGGCATAGGGTCCACGATATCTATACATGTATTTATCAATTTATTCACCGGCGTATCTTCAATGTAAATAACTTCTCAGTTATCTCGCCCCAGTGACGTCACCGCGGCAACCTGATTAATGACGTCACGCCCCAAGCTATCGCAAAAACTGATATACATGTTATATTCCAGTTATCAACATGCGTCGCATATTAAATGGGTTTTCAGATAACTATTATTTCGTAGCATAAGCGATTTAATTATAATAGAATTGTAGGAGGTGGTAAATGTTGATTATTAGTAACAAATAATATAAGGGGTATCTTTAATTCTTTAAATATATATCAGGTTATGTTATGATTTACAAAATGTTTCCTTTTGGCTCTGAAGTTCTGATAAAGAAAAATATATCATTAATGATTATGAAATAGGTATATTGAAATGTATATTGTTTATATTTGCTTGTATTTATAGACATGATCTTATTACATTTGGGATATGTTTTATCATATTTACGAGGGTAGTAGCTATGGATTAAATATTCTCATAATAACAAACTTTTAGAGGTAGAGATCAAACTCCTCGTTCTTTACCAAAGCATCAAATCTTAAATTGACCTAGAAGCAATTGTTACCATAATTAGTTGGTCACAAAGATTTAAAGTGGAGTAAGCGAAGCATAAATTCAAAGAGAGATGGCAATTAAAAGTTATCGTGTACGTCAAAGGAGCGGTTATTTCGCTCTGTGAACCGGTCGCTGTTTAAGGGTTGAAGATCTTGCTTATTATTTTAATTGTATTCTTACTTTGTCCTATAATGTAAGAGCGATTTGGAATTCTTTTGGGCCATTTCAAACGCTACCACAAACGACATAAAAGTTTGTCATTATTTGGAATAGGTAGACAATTATTTGGATGCTAAAATGATTCAATATACGTGGTAGAAAACTACTAGCTCAATAAAGCGCTATTAAGATATAATATTCCATGCCACGTTTAATGATTGTAGTATGATTATTATCGATGTACATCTATTATTCTGAAAAGTAATTGAAGACAATTACAACTCTTTATGCCACAAAAAAATGCTAAATTATCAGTGTCTTGTTTGAACCTCAAATTCTTATATTCAGATAAAATATAGAAATAAAGGTTAAAAATGTTTAATTAGTTGTTAAAATTTTACTTAAAAATCAGGAACGAACAACCAAACCCAGCCAGTTAGCCCCAGAGCCATAACTAAACTCTGGCACGCGTTGTCACATGTTCTCCGTAATTAAGGGCTCTCGAAGCTGAAGAGACTGCGCCCATTCGATACGTCCCATAATACAACCCTTATTTATTCAATGATGTTTTTTTGCACTAATACATGCTAATAGCTTACTTTACCGATTTCCAAAAGACGTATACTTATTTCCTCTTTCTGTTTCTCTTGTTTATATACTGCACCAACTTATCGGCCGTTTTCAATAATGTATCAAAGATTATGGATAGATTATAATCTCAGATTTAATGACATTTGATTGTCAAAAGTCATAACAAAAAAGGCTATCCGTCGACAGCGTATTGAAATCAAATTGATAGATTTGCCTGACTTTAGTAAGCAAAACAAGGGATAGATAGAATATTGAAAACGGCTATATTCGATGGATAATATTTTTATACAAAAACATTGTAAAACGATACTCGCGAATAAGTCATCATATTCTAAAGAATGTTTTTGTCATACATGCCTTCGTCAGAGATTTAATTAGCAAAGTAACGTATGCACCATATTCCAGAGATGGTAATCGTATTCAAATGCTGGTTCTAAGCGTATCGGATGTCAACGCGTGCGCTCGAGAATTCACAAATTTGCGGTGACAACCGTGTACCGGTGGGAGAGGTTCTCATCGAAATACAAAAGATCACAGTTCGTGATGATGATATTGTAGGGTTGACTTCATTCTGTGATTCAATGTTGCTGATTTGCGTCATGATAATTTTTAATATTTTAAGCTTGACGTGTTTTGAAAGCGATTATTTAAATATTTTTAGGTTTATAATTATTTCTACACGTTACACCTAGAAACGTTTACTTATAACTACTTTTCAATTATCTGACTGTAAATATCATAAATAGTGTACAAAAATAATTTAAATTCATTCAATTGATATCGGAGCGAAGTAACAGATTTTTTAAAATTTTTAATTTCCCTTTGATAAGTGTTTTTATAACGAGAGTTTAAATATTAAAGAATCATATACAATATGTATAAAAGACCTCATACTAATAAAAATTTGTTTATACCTGATCAACTTTCTTTCTAGAAATTAGAGGAAGAAACGCGATACTCAAATTCGCGTTTATTTATTGCTAAATGTAGATTTAAACATCAATAACTATTTTCTACGTTTAAAACTGTCTATATCTAAAGAGACGCAATTTATGCTTTTTAGATTTACAAATGGTGTATAGATAATAGTGCATGATACAGTTAATCGAGCCATGATATCCATTGTCCGTAGTCAATCACTCCAATCGGTTCCGGAGCGCGGTAACTGAATGGGTGGAGTGACTAATTTGTTTCGCTACCAGATTAACAATTAATGAAGACTATCTCGTGAGAACGGAGAGGGAAGTGCGTTTTCCCTTAGATAAATATTAGCAATAATATATGGTATAGTCATGGAGTTATTTAAGGCTATAATTAAGGTGTCTTCTAACAGTCTACCTATTATGTACCTATATTTTATTTGGAAGGATAGGATTATAAATATGAGTCAATGATTCATATTTATAATCCCCTAAGAGGTTTCTAATTATTAATTCAATTTCAAAACTCTTTATGAAATATGTATGTATTTTTTGCATTATTTTTATAAACAATATATTATTATTTAAACTCAAAAACTTCGTTTGGCATACTTATTAAGTAATTTTTACAACAAGAATAACATTAGTATGAAGTAATTAAAATAATCAAATTGCTTTGAATTTTAAATTGCTCCAAGATAAGAAAATAATCATAAAGTTCGTATATTTTATAACAAGCTGATCCCTTTAACTCCACCCCAAGCTTGTTTTATTGACCGAGACAAAGTTAACAAAATTAATGGCTTAAATTTCTACACCAGTAATGAATACATAGGAGGGACTAAATAAATCATTGTTACGTTGCATTTTGGGCGATGCTGTTTCACTGACAGTGCCAAGTAATGAGCTGATAAAGAATTATTTTTAGGTTTATTGAAATTGATTTAAAACCTACCAATTTTTTTTATGTTTCGTATTTGAGAAAATATTAAAAAATAAGACCAATTTAAGGAATTAATTCTGGCCCAGCGAAGCGATTTTCATATGAACATAGCCGAGTGTGGTATCGAATAAAAGTCATTACAACGCAAAGGCCTAGGTCGGTGCGAGCCACTAGTTATTTTAGTTTTTTTTATTTATATCTTAATTCATCGAAGTATGGTTTTTGCTGCGCTATATCGATACAACTCGTATAAAAATTAAAATATGTTTTATATTATAGGCTACATTCAGAAGTAAGCTTTCACATGCTTTGTGTTGTACGTTGTTGTTTCATGTATTACTCAATACATCGTTTACGTTGTACATACGTAAACGATGTATTGAGTAATACATGAAAGTACCTAGTTAATTCTCTTTAATC
Source organism: Phoebis sennae (assembly GCA_001586405.1). Lineage (NCBI taxonomy): Eukaryota > Metazoa > Arthropoda > Insecta > Lepidoptera > Pieridae > Phoebis > Phoebis sennae. The sequence goes on from LQNK01000508.1 coordinate 135,831, forward strand.
ACAGAAATCCCTTTAACTTTATTACTTTCTTAATTATTCTCTATAATTTAAAGTCACATTTAATTTCTTATTCTCTTTAAATGTGAAGTGTCGGCAACAATAATTTTGGAATAAATTTAGATTCGTACGGAAAACGGTGTTACACTGCAATAAGCAAAATCTAACCCGCTTTCGCTTTACTTAAGCGTACAATAAGCCGCGGATTCTCATCCCCTAACCCACACGCAGAAAGCGACACGCGCACATCGGAAGTGAGCAGCGTACGCGTGCGTCGATGCTAACGTTCAATGGAACGTACGGAGGCGCACTTGAAACATTTTTATTGTGACGGGGGCGATCATTGTTCAACCCCCTCGCTTTATTTACCAGGTTTGGGCCCGAAAGTTTGTACTACTAAATACCTATATATGAAAGTATAAGTACATTTCTGATAGTTCTGCTTGCAGAAATAATTATGTGAAATACTGATTTTATTTGTTGTTCTGTGCGGCCTCGCTCCCGTAGCATAATATTGTAATTTGTATTATATGTATTCTATAATGTAGCCTTTCACATGACACTCAGTGAAAATGCAGCTTTGTAGTAGTCAAATATTTTTTAGTTTAGTTATTTTTAATGTTTTAATTGTTAGTAGTTATTTTTAGTTTTTATGAACACATTACAAACGTATGTTTGTAATGTGTTCATAAAAACTACATACGTTCATACATACAAAAAATTGTACAATACGTTCAAACAACTACAATGCGTTCATACATACAAAAAACTGTTATCAGTGTAGATACAAACCCCATTTTACCGGTTTTTGTAATATCCAGGCTAAGTCAATCGATATTGGAAATATCACGCGTTTAATTCTTCGTTCAAGGGAACGTAAGAATATGTGACTTGAGGACAGCTACTGAAACGGGGACGATCATTGTTCAGCCTCGTTGCTTTATTTACCAGGTTTGAACCTGAAAGTTTGATCGAGTTCCTACAGAAGATTATTACAGCAACTTGTAACAGTAATTTTTTACACCAAGCAACGAGCATATTATCATGATTCATGTCATTTGAAATATAGCGGATAGTTCATAGGTCGTATATAGTTTCGTGGTCGTAATTTTTATAAATCCTATCTTCTTATTAATTAATATATTTTAGGCTTTCATTTTTATGCGTTTATCTATCGCTGTTTTCCAATACATAAATAATTTTTAATCGGTATCATTTATGGTGCAGCCTATGCCTTATTCTACGGATTATTAGCCCCATTTATGACTATTTATGTCAATTCTGTCTGTTTTCTAGAAATTTATTAAATGTTACATTATCAAAATATATTTTTCTTTTACAATGTTTTTATTATAATTCAATGTAAAAGTACATCAATTTAATCAAAATGGCTAATAAAGATTACTATCAACGATGGTTAAAAATTAAAGAGCAGATGAAAATAGCGTTTCTAGAAGATGAACGTTTACAAGAATTAGCAGCCGCATTTGTAGGCATCAAGCCCCAAAGCACGGTTGTTGAATTAGTTTCACGAGTATACTCGAAGTACTGCGATATATATAACAAATTGTGCGATTGTTATGACCAAATGCATCAAGTGCAAAGACGACCGTTTATACTTAAAATTATCGATGCTATTACTTGTAGACTTATTGAGCTTAAAGTAACTCTAGAAGAAGTTGAAGCTTTTGAATTCACTTACCCAGACAATGCCCTGCAACAATTACTTATGGTCCCCCAAGATATTGAGGTTTTATGCCCGTTCCATTATCCATTTGAAATAAGACAAGAAGAAATGCAATACATCATAGATCAAATTTTTGCTGGAAATAGAATCGGCGATCCTACACCGACGCCATCAGAAATCGAACGAAAAGAACAAGAGAGACTTGCTGAAGAAGAGCGATTACGCGAAGAAAGAGAAGCAGAAATAAAAAGAAAAATGGCCATGGGTGAGGATATATCTGAAGCCGCGTCATCAGTGCAACTTTCGCCACAGGAATTAGAAGAACAACGATTATTGGCGGAATATAATGAACACATTAATAATATTCAACGAATGGAGAGGTCAAGAAGTTTGATTAGGGAGAAGACCCGAAAAAACAATAAGGATGTTAATTTGTACTTAGAACTCGCAGGCATAAAAAAACCTCCAGCGCGAGAAGCGTTAAGAGTTAAAGCTGCAAAACTAATTCAAAAGATTTATCGGCGATTTATGGAAACAAAGCGAGAACATAGACGAGATAATCACCTGAAAACTAAATTAGGGATGGTAATCCCGTCCTGGACACCACCATCTGCAAAAAATCAATTAGAAAAAGTAAAAGAGGATAGAAGAAAATTTAGGCAGACGTATTATACAAAATGGCTAGAAGAAAATTTGAAAGAAAATGCACGCGTTTTACGATTGCGAGAAGGTGACATTATGGAAGATATTTCTGATGAAATTCGACAATGGTTTCGTGAATGGTACAACGAAGTTCGTCTATTTGATGAATTTCCTTGGCCAGATGAAGGTGGATCGATTTTAATTGTTAAAGGTGAAACATTTACTATTGAAGAATACATTGAATGGAGAACAGAAGAAGATAAGAGACTTAAAGCAGAAGCTGGTAGTCCAAAAACAAAAGAACAAATTAAAGCAGAAAAATTAGCAGCCCGAGAAGAAAAGAGGAGATTAGAAGCAGAGGCTAGGATACGGGAAGCAAAACGTTTACTTGATTATAAAAAATCACGTCTTAATCCAGATAATGACCCTGGTGTTTATATAAAAATAGGGCAAACATTGGAACCATTGCGTGAAGCTTGGGAACTTTATCAGAACCAGTGGAAAGATATTGACACTCCTGATGCACCATTACAGGTGTTGAAGGGATTTATAATGGAACTTGTTACGGAAAACGCGTATAAAGATGTTCAGCTAAAATTGCGACCAATTGTAGATGATATGATGCGCCTGGAACTTAATATGTTAAAAAATTCATTAAAATTGGATTATCAAGCAGCAGGGATTCCCAAACCGCCACAAAGTAAGAAAAGAAAGAAGCCTAAAAAAGTAAAGGCACCTAAACCGGATAAAATACCCCCAGCGACTATGTTCCAGATGTTAGTTGATGAAGGCATTGTTAAAAAATATCCACGAACAACCTTGGAAGATTTTTGGGGTGATAGAAACTATGCAGCTGCAGACACGCGAGCTGTTCAATGGACACCTAAATTTCCTCCTCACTGCATTGGAGATGTCAAAGAACAAGTAAGAATACGCTGTCTTCTTACAATGGGTTGTTGTTGTCCTAATGCTTCCAGATCACATCTTTTAATTGGGCCCAAAAGTTCCGGTAAGAGGACATTAGTATATGCTATTGCAACGGAAACTAACGCTATCCTTATTGATTTATCCCCTATGAATGTGTATGATAAATTCCCAGGACCCAAAAATTTGAAAACAATGTTCCAACTTGTCAATAGAGTAAGTAGATTAATGCAACCTACGGTGATATTAGTAGACAATGCGGATAAGATGTTTTACAAAAAAGTTCCGAAGGAAGAAAAAATGTTTGATGTGACAAGGTTACAAAAAGATTTCTTTAAAGAAATTATCAAACCTATTTCAATGACTGAAGACAAAATATTAGTTTTGGGAACAGCATCTGAGCCTTGGCTGGCAAAAAATGCTCCTATGTATAAAATTTTTCCTTCAACGATTTTATTGCCACGCACAGACTATGGGAGCATATCATATATTTTATCCAAAATGCTTATGAAATTTCACGGGATGGATAGAGAATTTGATGTACATTGTGTAGCACAGGCACTGAGAGGTTACGATATCAATAGTATAAAGAAGGGCGTTGAAAACCTTTTAAATGGGAGAAGAGTTGCTCAATTGTACTACAAACCATTACAGCCTATGGAAGTAGTAGCATCTGTTTTAGATGCCGACGGGGTTTTCACGGGCGAAGCAGACTTTGAAATGTACAAGGATTGGTATTATTCATATTCTCCGTATGGTACAAGGTATTACGATTATATGCAAATGTTGGAATCTCAGCTTATTTACAAGTTAAAAGCAGAAAAGAAGAAAAAATAATTAAATCATTATGCATTTTGCTCTTTATTTTTATATTGTTTTTGTTTTTCAATATACACTCTTATTTTTTTGATTAATTTTCTTTTAATTTCCGGCTACTTTAATTATAAAGTAGATAGTTTTTTACACAAAAATTACACTGTTCATAATTGCTTCTATTATGTTCAATTCAAGTAATATTCCTGATTTTAATTACCATTATTTGAGGTTTTCTTTTCTCTACTAAAGCCCATGATATGTAATATGCAATGAGTGTTTTCGGTTACAGAGGGGCAGCACATATCGCTTATTCCATCACAACCCCTGTATAGTGCCCTTATTCATGAAACGTAATCACTGGTTCATAGCAGTTTAAAATTGTGACGAGAGATGGCATTATTCTTAAAGCTTAACATGCTGGTAAGTTTTGAAAGCTTTCAATAGAGGGCAGCTTTATTGCTTGAAAATGGAAGCTTGAATTTTTTTGCTTTTTTATACATTTGTATTTATTAACTTTCTCTCTATAATTACTAGCTATAGATCGATAATAAAAAAAATATTTATCAGTAATGATAAAAAATATATAATCTTTATTTATCCTAAGACCACAAATTCGGTTTCGGGTATCTTCCTTCACCCCAATTAATGCATTCAAGTCAATAAAAAACATTTTTTAATTTTGCTATTTTATATTAATTGAATTAATTCTTAGTTACGATTCTATATAAACGTAGCTAAAACATCCAAAGACGATTTTATCTTATTTTAATTAACTCAGAGGTATGAGGACACAAGCCATTGTGTGAGCTTTGGTCCCCCAATCCCCCAGTCCTGGGCCGGATACACCGGTGGGAGTGGGGAGGGGTACGGGTAGAAACTCACTATTGTGACACTACGACCCGCATTTTGGGAATCATTACTAACTGAAGGTGACATATTATAAACTATGTTTAGTACATTGTTACTTATTCCAACCAGCTGCGTTATATCAAGACTCTAGATAAAATATCTCTGAATACATTCTCGTGATATCATCTCCACATTTTCTATGTGACATAAAATCTATTTACTTACATTTTTCTGTTTATTTTATTTATACCGCATCTATTAATAGTTGCAAATGCAACTTAAAAATTTTAACCTGTAAGTACCTACATAAACTCATTTCAGTAATATTACACTTTGGGACTTCATACACTTATATATTTTTATATCCTTCATAGTAAGTATATTTTTATACAAGGATTTCAAACGCCTAAATGAAATTCAATAATGACTTACTGGCTCTATATAATTTGGGGTCTATAGCTCAACAAAAAGTATCACCTATTCTGGCTTATTAGACTATTGTCTATCTATATACGAAATTTCATCAAAATCCGTTCAAAGGTTGCGGTGTAATTGACACACATCTAAACATTAAAATAAAAAAAAAAAATAAAAAAAATTCTCCCGAACTTGAAAGATGTAAATTAATTATAACTTATGCCAATTTATTAAATCTATACATAACGTAAATGTATTAATAAACCCTTATCCTACACCCTTTTATTGTTTAATCTTAGTCTCTAGTTGTTTAATAGGACTTTTTCAATTTTCAAAGTTAATTGTAAAATAACATTTCAATTTTCTTCCATTAGGAGATTTTCTGCCTTATATTTATATAGGTGTGGTTCATTTCTGAAAACTATGAATCTTATTATCCTAAATATCGTTCTATCGGAATGTAAAATGATACAAATCATGCTTAATTTGTGGATTAATAAAATCTTGAAACATATTTATTGCTAAAGGTTTTAATAAAAATATATTCTACACATAATTATTTAACTTGCCTGTGTCTCAAAAAGCTAGATAATACAAATATTAATAATACGCTACAATTGCCTTATTGCTTAAACATGACACCTCAATATAGAGATAGATATAGGTTATTCAATCATAAATTCGACGCTTCCAACTAATAACCGTTAATAGGCTGATGGTGATGTCTAATTCGCGTCCCTCCCTCGACTACCAGTCACCACCCCGTTCTGCTCTCTAAGCTTATTTCCGGAGCGCCGCCTGTTTGTATTAATTTTAAATTAAACACGGATAAGCCGAGTCGTCTGCACGTTAGGCAGGAATATGAATTTGAGATTGGTTCTCAATTTTGATATGTTTGAATCTGTCGTGACAGATTTACGTTTACGTTTTGTATACGTTCATGTTTTGTATTGCGCTTATGTAATACCCAATAACCGTCATCATAGAATTTTCTATTATTACGACATGGTATTGTATTCTCGTTGAAGTTGATTGAAACAAGTAGGAATGTATTGTGTAGTCTTGAATTACAGTATGTACTGTGTACCTACTGACTTCTAAATAAAAACGAATATTATTTGGCTTATAGAAAATAATTAAATTGTTATCCATTAGCTCAAACTCATACCCGATGAAAAAGATCTCTTATAATTATAATCGTCTTGCTGTTGTCACCAACCTAAAGGTTAGTTAGTATGTCATATATCAAGTAATTTCATTGACTTGCTTCAATAGATAAGTCAATGAATATTTCTTTTCAACAAGTGATGAGATATTAAAAGAAAATAACTATAAAAAAACATACAAATAGGCAGATTTATTACGTCTTCTGTTCATATGACAGAATTTTAATGTAGAAACAAACGTTTCTCGTCATCGACAACGAGAATTACCTAAAAAGCTTTACAGGCCTTATTTATATTCTTACATGAAATAGAAGGATAAGCCTGAATGTCCCTGTCTGCTTCGTTCCAAGATTAGGCATGTGAAAACACAATATAATAATCGTATTTCTTATCCGTATAGGGTACAATTAGACCGTGACCATGTGAACAAGAGAAGCGATAGCGAACATGTCAGGTGGACACCCTTTATACATTCAAGTGTATTACTAATTATATAATATTTTCAAATATAAAAATACAAATTTAAGTATACCATTTTTAGACTTCATGAAAATGTTGGGTTATTTTAATGCTGAAGGATAAGACTGTTTCTATATTTTAATCAAGTACAAGTCCTTGAAAAAAAACAATTCAATGTACCCATAAGTATTATTGAAATTTGTAAAATATTCTATGAATGTTATTAATATCTAGCTGTAATCAAATGGACCATTATAAGGCTTTACCAGGTAATACTAATGTAAATGCTAAGAAAAACCACATTTGAGTAAGGTCTGCAAAGAAAACGAAATTAAAGTAACTTTAAAATTAAACTTTACAATTATTGACTAATTTACACTTTGCTCGCACTAAGTAAGTTAGGTCTTTATTATATATCTAGGGTAATAGGTATTTAATCTGATCCTCGAACAAATAAACGCTTGATCATACCCATGCACATGGCATGTATTATCAACAGAAATATAAATATGTGATGCAAAAACTCTGGATCCCTTTTTATGAAAATTGCGTGGACGCAGGAGCATAAATTTTAGCACACTTATAGTTTATGTCTAGGAGGAGTGCAGTACGCTAATATTTTTCAATAAGAATGCTTATAAAATACATTCAATCAATAAATAAAACTTTACACACACATACATACACAAGTATTTGTTTATGGTCGAATTTCGACCACTGGGCGACCTCTTGTAACAATAAAAATGTACACTGCTTAGAAAGTATGAGCAAAGCGTAAGCGTTCGCTTATGTCTGAATTGTCGCCTCCACGACCGCACCGTCTAGCCCTCTGCCCTAAGGCTGCCGGGCGGCAACGCTCCGGAAGTTAGCGGCGCGGCAACTGCGCGACAGCATCGATCATGACCGCACACACACACAAAGGTGCATCGTACAATAGATTCACACGACCATGAATTTTCATAGCGCCTTGACGGGGCTTTATTATGCGTTTTAGTTCTGTTTATTGTGAAAAGATTGGAAAGGTGGAAATCACAGATAAATTTGTTTGTGCCATTTTCATTTTCAGTCTGATTAGATTTTCATTCGGTTTTGTGCGATAATAGAACTAGGAGAACGGATGGAGCTATTTTTTACAAATTTCTACAGGTATAGAACCGTAACTACTTACAATTGAAGTAATTGTAAACGAATTTCGCACTCAAAGCCAATTGTTAGAGTTATTTCCAGTTTTAATTTACGCTTGTATAGATTTTTACGATAATAGGGTATGACATAATTTACATCATTACTAAACAATATAAAACGAAGTCTTTTTGTACGTCTTATAACCTAACGCAACGGATTTCTATGCGGGATGCGGGATGATACTGGGTTTTACATAATTATTTTAAGGCCTCTAAATTATCACCCATAAATATAAATTATTGCAAAAGACATTTAATTGACACAGCATCGATGCCGGGCTAGTCACTAGTTTAAAAATTACAATGTATGTAGGACTATTAAAGTAGAGTTGGAATTGTAAGCTCGACAAGGTCAAGCTTTGCGTTTAACAAATAATTCTTTATTCCGTGGAATCGAGGCGAATCGACATGAAGAAGTGGGCTAGTAGGAAATAATAATTGTAACAACTTTCTGTACATGATTTTACAGTTAACTTTAATCCGTATATTTGTCGACTAAAATTTGATAAAGTTTATTTAGGTCATAAATGTATAAGTTGGATCGCCAGATGCAACTTAAAAACCCAAAACCAATCTTTATTTTTGCTTCATTAGTAGGTGCAGTTGCATAAACATGGAGTGTGATTTAAATATGTGAAAAAAATGTCATATAAATGCATCACGCAACCGCGAGGTTCGGCTTGTTTTATTGAAAATATTTTGTAAACTTTATGTCCTATGTTTTCCACTTCACATATTTATAATTTATATATTTGAAATCACAGTAGGGACTCTCCAATTCTTCAAATTGTTCAGAACGACAATTTATATTAAAATATTATTTTTCAAGCTTTAACACACAAGTAATCAAATCAAATTATATTCGTATTCAATATCTTCAATCTCTAACTCTAAAAATTGGTAAAGTGTACAATACTTTAATATTTTCCATAAATGCAGGCAGAACTAACAGTAATATTGAACAGAATTTTCATTTAGCGTACGGAGATGGTTCGGCGATATTATTTCTCGTTTCAACGTAAATTGATTGCAGCAGATGACGTTTGCATTGCAAAAAGTAATATTTTCGTTGCCGGCGCTTTCAAATTGTGGGTGGATTGGCATTTTTTAGGAAATGTTTAGTAAGTGTAAGTCTCATATTTACGTTCTGAATTATATGTTTTAACAATGTAATATCGTGTATATGATTGATTGCTTAAATGTTATATTAGTCACCGATAAAACTTAAAATCACCATACAAGGTCGCGTCGTTAACATTTTTCCATTGAAAGTCTTAAATTTAAAAAAAGTCAGGTATTCGAAACAATTTTAATAATTCGTTCACGCCTCGCCCGGGGGCAATAAATAGCAACTGTAATGTTGCCGAGTACCATGCGAGGGGCGACTTCGACATTAAGCCCTATCTCGATACCAGTGACGCGAAAACATTACTTTGCATAACTTCTATATTTATTTTGTGTTGCACGTGCGATCTTTGTTGATAAACAAAACTTATGAATAACTGACTCCGTTTAATCGGTCGAAAAATTGAATTCTGTTTTATAACACTTTTTGTTTAAAATATTATATTTTTATTTAAATATCTGCTTAAATAACTAAACCTCTAACAACTTTATTCACTGGTTTAAATACTAGTAAAATTAAATATCAAAAACGCCCGTTATAATTTGCTCGGTCTCGACAAATTAAACACAAAGACAATAGAAATCCACACAATCAAAATGAGAGGAACAATTGTAAAATAAATGAAAAAGAACACATGTACAAAAGACTGAACCGCCATTGTTTGCCGCGAAATATGGTTAATAGGAAAAATATGCGATGATGACAAATGAATTAATTTAGGGAAAAGAACAACATTGTAAATAAACAGGTGGGTACCTATTTATTTTTATGGTGTTGTTTAATAAGCTGTTATTATTTTGTGAATTATGAAATTCAGTTAAAGATTGAGATATTCTTAATAGAAGCATTCACTAATCGTTAATCGATCAACACGTTAAGCAACGTAAAGCGCGTAGATCACTTGATGGGTCACCGGCACCGCTAGTGTTTGACCTAAGCGCCAGTAAATAATAATCGATCTCGCCTTCTTTATTAGGTCAAGTGACAAGGGTATGGGTGACATAAATAACTTTTATGCAAATTCTCTACAATTACTAATAATGTTAAATACAAATTGAAAACAACGACAATTATCGTACAAGTATTATTTATACATTTTATAGATATAGTTAACATTAAACGTATTTCGTTCAAACCGTTCGAAAGTTCTACTATTGCTTTCAAAGTATCTCTTCCCCGTAACGAGAGCCTATTAAATTGTAGAATTCGATTGTTCTGCAGCAAGTCTGGATACTATGGAACAAAAAAGCAAACTGAAAGCGGCACAAAGCATTCAATTTTCGCCAAACCATCGACGGATAAGCTCGCTAACAGGCTGTCGCGGCCCACAAAGCCTCCTGATTACCAGCGCCGTAGGAGTACCTCGTCATTAACTCCCACCCCTGTTTATTTTTCTCAGATAAAGATTAGCCGTAGAGTTTTGCTATTGGCGGCGTGGGTTCTGGAAACGGGAGGGGGTTGATAAGGGGCGGGTTTGAAAAGGCGTCCGCCCCCGTGTGGCGAATATCGTCGGATGCAGATGTTAGTCGATTGTGGCGATGCCATGCGTAACGCTCGTATAATGCTCCCGGGGACGGACTAGCGCGCGCCATGCTTGACATCAAAGGTTCCGCCGACTATCTTAGTCGGTCGGGAACGTTTACCAACTTCTCGATGCTCTTTGGTGAATATATTTTATTATTTGTGATTGTGTTGTGAAGTGTTATGTGCACTACGGTTGAAATTGCATGATATATTATATAATAGAGTAACCGTATGAAAAAAGCGCGCTTGTAAACAACGAGTTTTATGTGCTGTTGCTAAAAGTATATATTACGAGTTTTTGTTAATTTTCTTGTCTTTCCTGAACTTTCGAAACAATACATCAGTTTTGGTTTCAAATTTACTCTCTATTCTCATCTTCTTAAAGCGGCTCTATTTTCTGTAAAGTTAAATATATATAATTTTATTATGAATAGCTAATATAATAGGCATCTTGCGCACAATATTGTTGCAAAATTTTCAGAAAGGTCGATGGAGTAATAAACATTATAAAAATATATGTATATGTTCCTAGTGCTAGCGAATATTTTGTATTAGGATAGTTATAACCCTAACAATATTGATCAAGTTACAATTAATTAAGTGGTCGAATGGTATAACTGTTGAACGAACGAGGCAAGGCTTCATAAATGGTTTGTTTTTACATGACGTAAGTGGACAAACACTCTATATCTCGGATATCTCATTAAAAACCAAACCTAAAAAAATGTTACCATAGTAATGTATTTTGGCGTTTGGGATTTCAAATAACATAATACTATAATATTTAATTTGCTTATTTGGTAACGTACTAAATTATAAAAATATTTTGTTTAAATTTATATATCATAGTATAAATTGCAAAAGAAATATTTAGATTATTAAAAATACTGTTCAATTAGGAACTTTTTAAAGTATTTCGTTCTTACAATAAATTCTTATTGTATAAGTAGAAATAGTATTTATTGTTTAATGACAATTGATATTCCTTACAAAATTTAAATAAACGATAGCTACGAATGTAGCAATAAAAAGGATTACATGAACCGGCAAACTTCTCGTAGCACGGCGTAGGCGCTAGGCCTACGGAAGGCGCATACATTTTTCTAAACGCCATTCCATTTTATTCTTTGTTTTTAAAATCTTTCCTATACCAAGATTTTCAAAATATCATTTATCTACACAAGTAAAATAGTTAATTTTTTTTAATAATAGATTTGAAATTAATTATAATTATTTTAAAACTTATCGCGCTGACTTATATCACTGTCGTGCAAGAAAGCGTATATTTATGTACTGTACAATTCATTTATAATTAATTATCTTAGTTGATACTATTTCCAAAAGTTTACTACAGAGTAATCTTATATTTTGGATATATTTTTATATAATTAGATGAACCTAAACATAAATATCTATTAACTTAAACAAGTTTTCTTTACCAAGCCATTTAAATAATATTGCTGAAAGGGTTTAAGTGGTTCTTCTGATTAATGTTTAGAACCCGATGTTAATAATTAATCCTTATCCAAAAACACAAACGTAAATTCACCAATATTTATAAAGACCAGTTCTATTCATTTTTCAATCAAAGGACTGGTTTTTGACAAGCTTTTTTCAGAAGATTGCCAATGACCAATCGAAAGATCAAGATATGGTTGCGTTTTTTTAGGATTCGGATAGATTATTATTAACATCGAGCGATAGTTGTGATAGTTTGTATATTTGTAGGTTAGTTATTCAGGCATAAATGACGAAATAGATTTGAATCAAGTTTATAATTCTATGATTAATGGATTAATGGGATTTTTTCATCTGGTGTAAATGTAGTCGCATGCGAAAACTAGTGTTTCATAAGTTATAGCTAAAAGAAAGCTGCACTAAAAGTGTTCACGGCGTTGTATAAGTTGAAAGGCACTAAATAGCAGGGATTGTAAGCAGCCGTAAGACCAATTTAGTACTCGAGACACCCCAGTTCTGACTAACGATACAAGTGTCATCTTCCTTTAATTGCTAGCGTTTAAATACCGTGTTAGAGTGCAGATTTTTACACCTTTGTGAAATGTGCCAAATTCAGTTTTCAAGATTTTCATTCATCCAACGCGTTTTGAAGGCTTTTCCGTGGTTATAATTTTAATTTATAAACTCAGGCAACTTTATTTGGCTGTACTGCATTTGCATGGGAATACACGATAGTAATAAGACACTAGTAAATTACTAGGTTTGTAACTAAATTGAATAAACTTAAATCTTTATAATTTTACAAATAGTCCCTGTGATTTAATACTAGTTTCATAATAGATTAAGTTTTACTTACCTTAATCTTGGTATTGGCTTTATTTATTGAGAAAATATATCGGTGCGCTACGCCCTATTTTGCAACTGATAGTAAATTATAGTGTTTACGGGTAAAAAAAACCTTTGGATTTTTTGGTTAGATCTTACGTAAGTTCCTCATTATTTATTGTTATCAAACAGAGAAGCAGGCAGTTAGAGGATGACCTCAAATGAAAAAAGAAAGAAACGTAAAATGCTATATTTTCAGTATTCATTAAAAAACTTACCGTTTCTACCGATTCTCTTCTTTCACTACATTTACTCCTAAAACGAAAGCTAGGAACAGAATTTTCTTCTTTTTGTTTGTAAGTAAACATAACTGTTCTAGCGTTAATCAACCTTATAGCTCGAATTATAGCTGAAATATTCTATCTTGTCCTGTGTAGTATTACGGTAATCCGATTCTTAAAATGTATTGCATAATTATACTAAAGTGCACGAAAAAAAATATTCAATAACGGAAGTCTTCCGCTAGACACAGTAGATATTCATTAAATAAATTCATAAAACATAATACACAGTAAATAAATTCCTGTATTAAAACAAAAGATGGTCAGACTATATTTGAAATATTTGCACAGGTTTTAAATATGGGAATGCAGGGTGAAGCAGTAATACCTAAATAATAAAAAGAGCCTAAATATATAATTCTTGTAAATGTCCAAAAAACAAGAATCATGGAAGAAGAAAGAAATATGGGCAAAAGATAAATCAAACCCATTGGATTTCATAGAAAATAAGGGAAAGATGAATGCTAGGTGTCTACTTATCGATACCGTATGCATCGGACGCATTGTAGATACATGACGGATCTTAATATTCTTTGTATAGAATATCACTAAAGTGCGTCCACTGGTCCGCATCATACGGAACGATCGTAGCGTTTGATACCGACCTATGGATGCCTAGCTTAAGATGGACCATTTTATTGTAATAAAAAAAAGAAATAAAGAAAGAAAAGTTTATTTATAACAGAACACAGCTACATAATAATAGGTACCTACATGATAGGACGACAATATTATCAATACTAATAATTTGAAAATTTAGATATCTTGTTATTTGGATTACGTGAAAGGTATCCTATTATGGATTTATAGACCCCGATTTTGAGCTTATTTCATCCGAAGTTTTTTATTTTAAAGGAATTTTACAAGAGTCGAGAGTTTACAAGGTCAAAGTGGTATTCAGCAATCATATCAAGGACAAACACATACTTAGTGTCGCAAAATATGAAGAGAAAGCAAATATACGTTATATTTTACTTTATATAAATTATTTTCAGATATTTATATTCGGTTGCGATTTTACGGAGTCTCGAATACCATTTGTAAACTATTAACATTGACTCCTAGCTCGTAAAACAAAGCATGACTATAAATAGTGACTAGGGTTGACCTCTGACCACCGTCATGGATCAGAAACACCCCTGAACATTGGGGTGGAATGTAGCTATAACAACTTGCGTACTTTTGTATGATATACACAGATTTAGATTCGTTATTTCATTATTTCATGGCTTCTTAATTATGTTAGCGGGGAAAGCGTAGGATTAATACGGTTTGTGCTTTTATATAGATAAACTTAAAAATAGACTTCGGCTGCCTGGTTGTATAATGTTTAACTATAGAAAGGTCTCGGCTTCGAACCTAGGTTGGGCCAAAGAAAAACGAAGTTGAGATTTCGCGCAAACATTTCGATAACGACCCTGAGTCAGGAAGTTGTCGGTGGTGAAACACCCCCTTGCCTCGGAGAGCACGCAAAGCCGTCGGTCCTGATCCCATCGGATTAAGAGTATAAGAATAAATAGTGCACCTGTGCTTGCGCATACACTTTTGATGCACTATAATATCTTGCGCGCAGTTTGCTGGTCTCCGTAGAGTTCGGCCGCCGTAGCCGAAATTCTATGATGAGGTTTTTTATATGCAGTTAATATTTATAACACTGTGAATAACATTTATATATAATAATAGGTAATACGCAATAAAATCGTGCACCTTTACAATAGTTTGTGTTTTTCATCCATACATCTGTGCTTGTAAATTGTATAGAATAGAACTTAGGCTATGAAGAAAAAATTTCTGGTTCTGATTACAACAATGTTCTGTAATGTGTTGATTACCCTTAATATACACATGTTATTACATTATGTTACGACGAAAGAAAATTCTATTAATCACACTTAGAATACAGGGTATATTCTATTCTATTGTTATCAAAATGTGTATTTTCAATATCAATTATCAACATATAGATAATTAAAGTCTCCTTTATTTTTTCAGATGCATCGTATAAAAGTTCATGGTCAACACATGCAACGACACAGGGTTCACAAGGTATGTTTCATATTCTTACATGATTTTCTTTATGAAAATTATCCACAAACTTTTACGGCCATTTTCATTAATGTATCAATGATTTTGGATAGATTGTTATGTCAAATTATATGACAATAAATAGACAAAGGCAAATGTATCCATCGTTAGGATATTGAAATCAAAGTAAGTGCAAATAGATAGATTGGTCTGACTTCAGTAAGCAAAACAAGGGATAGATAGAATATCGAAAACGGCCGTTAATTGGCAATCAGATAAGGCCGACAATCAGTCATATTTTTTATTTGTTGCCTGCTTATTAATTAAATGTGTCTGTTCGAGCTTCAATATGAAAAAACGCTATTTCTTCTGAACGTTATAGAAGTTGGGAATGCTGATCCAGGGAAATTAGTAACTGATAAGCAATGATTGTTTAAGGTTATAATATCTACCTGTGCTTAATGCATGCATGTGTTTTTGTAAAGGGAAACCGAAAAACTTGCGATCATAATAAAAACGTATAAGCCAAAATAATATAGTTACTGAAGGCGAATTATAAATTATTCGATCGTGAAGCTCGTTATAGCCCGGTATTTAGTTTGCGATGAAACAATTCATACTTACGTGTTAAGAAACATTTCAATTAAACACAATTACATTCAAGAATGCAAGTTGCATGTATAATATTTCGTTTAACATTTTTAACGCTAAAATCGAAACTACCCCAAAACATAGCACGCAACGGCAGAGCCGGCGCGCGGCGGCCACGCGCCGCGTTAAAGTGAACAATATAACTTTAATTCTTTGATTGACATTTACAATATTTCAGTAAGTGATGCAATATTGCTTTCATTATCAACGGGAGGGGAAAATATTATCGCTACGCTTCGATGCTGTCTTTCATTGCCTGTTCGCTTGACTTGTCAGACACGTTATACATAAACCAATTTTAGTTGCATTTTCAAATACTAGATTCAATATTTTCTTGGCATTTTTATTTTATGTAACTAAAGAAATTATTTATACTTGTAATATAGAATGAAATATATAGTACATAAATATCTATTAGGTACCTATATAAGGTAACAACACCAAGAAAACATGACTTTAAAAATTTGCTGCGCATTCAAAGTTTCTTATTACTAATGATTAATGATAGCGAATGATGACAGAACGAGTCAAACATAGAAAATCGCGTCGAGCTGTGACGACTTAATGCCCCTATACAATGGGTACAAACGATTTTGTCTCGCCCTGGGGAGCGATTATACTTACGGTTATTACGGAATCACTCGATAATACACGGGCGATAATTTGTCGTAAACCTACCTATTTTGCGAGTTAAAAATATTACTGAGTATTTATAAATTACTGTGAATTATAATTATAATATTTTAATTTTGCACTATAATATAATATTTAATTATGTTTAATACAAAATAAGCTGACACGATACTTTTCCTACGGTAAAAGAACACTGTAGAGTTAGAGATCAAACATTTTTGTTTTTGTATATTTCTCATGGAGAATTTGAACATTTCACAATTATTTTTAATTATATATATTTAATTTACTTGAAATTCAGCAGCATTACGATGTGTCTTTTTTAAACACGAAGGGAAGATCGTTTCGATAATTATGAACGAATATAGTATAGTAGGTCCCTTTTATAAGAACACCAAACTACTTACTGCTTACTTTATAAGTTAAAGTACATTTTGTGTTTTTTTAAATAAATATTTCTCTTCAAATATAAGGGATTCTTCAAAATGTTAAAATTTTGCATTATACTAATACACCCCATAATCGACCTCTACACTATGATCCCCCGCCGCTCGCACAAAATGAATTATAAATACGCAGGCGACATAATTTTAACTAAACGATATTCATTATCTGAGATTTGTTACGTGACGCCCCTAATGACTCAATTCCCTAATGACTAAATATAAATTAATAACTATATTCGGTTATTACATCGGAATTTGCCCCATTATAAGCTCAGGTTTTTTAGTATATATAAAAATAAATAGCTAAGAACACACGTACAGTAAATGTGTGTGTGTGTGTGCGTGTTATTCACAACTAATATGAGACACATAGCTATATGTGACTCAGAGTTTTAATAAACGTATCTAAAAATATTAAAACTCGAGAACCGAGGAGTGGATGAAAATAAAAAGTAAAAAAAATACAACCGGGGTTTTGTTAAAAGGAGACGAAGCGAACGGCGGCTAGGAAAATTAACTGAAAGTAGTATTCGCCTGTGATTTTCTATACTGCTCTCTCTCATCCGATTTGGGTTAGTGTGAAAAGGATAGTCTGTTGAGGAAAACGCTTCAGGCGCTTCATGGGAAACAGTAAGCGCCCCTATTGTTTTGCGTGCCGTGAAGCGAAAACGAGCGCTGTACGTTTTCTAGGGTATATTAAGCGGAGGATTGTAATTTAAAATGAAAATCACAGTTATCTAGCTTTAGCTTCACTGCTATTATACAATAATATTCAAAACATTTCTATTGACTGAACTAATATCTATTTGATAATACACCCTATGGGATATAGATTACACTCTTGAGGGTATTACACATTCCCGAGGGTATTAACTATTAAGGTATCTGTTAGTTATTTAAAACAATTTGTTACGTATATATCTTGTTTTAGATGATAAATTGTATTGCATGATAGTATTATCAAATTTTTTATAAGTGGTATTTCGGTTCACCTGATGTTAAAGTGACTGACCGCAGCCCATGAACATCAACATCATCAATGTCGCGGATGCCTTGCCAGTTTGAAAAAAGAGAAGGGGAATATAAAGAGAAGATTAATAATGGGAAATTGAGAGAGGACAAGAACAGGATGGGAGAGAAATGGGAAGGGAATACAGGTCTCCGAGCGCCCGCTCACCGTACGATGTATTGTGCAATACTGCTTCACACCGATCTTCTGTCTTTGGGGGTAGTAATTTCACCGGTGCGAGCTTTGCCCAATCGTGTAATGCTCGGCTCTCACTCTTTTATTGCTGAGAAGCAGAAATACCCTCTGTCGCTTCTTACGACACGGGTAGAAATGAGGTGACGACACATGCATTCTAATCCGTCCGTACACGGGTAAAATCAATTAATACTTAAAATATTTTATGGGATTATTCTACTACTAAAATAAAAGCAGAAAATGTTTTATACAGGAAGCATAAAAACTAGTATAACGTATCAAATATGTTTACATAGACAATACTATTTTATCTTTAATGAACATAACTTATTCATATTTGTCGTCAAACTCCTGAACTCAAATATTATTGTTCGTATATTTTAGAACAATGAACAGTTACAACTAAAGATATATTACCCCTACATCTTCCGCTTCACCAAAGATTTGCATTGAAGAACAGAGGTACTTACACACCAGAATCACGTTTAGTAAGTGAGGCGGACCAAATCTCAAAGGGCTTGATAACCAGTGCATAGCAGGAGATCAAAGGGCGCGTGTGAAAACATTTGACAAAGGCGCCAGTTTTGCAAACAGCCGCCGGCGTGAAATTTGCTTTGGCCAATTTTAATCTGACGGCACAGAAGGCTTCTACTGTTCGGTAAAATGGATCGCACTGTACAGACTACAGTTACGTTTAGATTTAACAAACATAGAATTGTACGTTGACTAAAAATTATTTATATTTATATTGAAACACGTAAGAGTTAGTCTGTCAGTTGAACCCAGAATTAATTAGTCTTTCAGAATCAAAAATCTACCTGGAAGTTTTTACGTGATTGAAGGACATTCACATTACAGACAATCTGACAGAGAAACAAACAGGAAAAAATATTACACTTGTTTTGGCGTTTAGAAACAGACATATTGTAAAGTAACTATAATTTTAAAAATATTTAAAACACAGAAATGACCGGGTGATTGTTTTATATATTGCACGAAAAAAAAATTCTGAAAGCTAGCGTTCAAAATTAAAAGATCTATGTTGCACTTCAATGTCTAGTGCCAAAAGCAAAGAAATATTGAGCGGTGAATATGTTATGGGCCAAATTACAAATGATTGTGTATATTAAATAACACTATGCATAATGCCCAGGCATTATGAAAAAATACAGTTTGAAGATGGCAATTTGATAAAAACTATTTTAAAAATAATTAAATTGTCCGGGTATTATACACAATGACAATCACTTATTGGTCGGAGTAATCAATTTAGGTGTTTAATTACTATTCTCTTTGTTTATAACAGTTATACTTAATTGAAAACGCATACAAGAAGCACGAACACGTTTAAGATAGTTCATATCTTAAACACAACATTTCTTTGTTTTATAGAAGCCTCTATGTATAATAATAAAAAAACTTAAATGCACATGATCAAACGCATTATTTAGCTAAGGCTTAGAATCCTTCTGCTTCCGACCATAATCAAATCGATTAAAAACTATACAAAAACCGTTACTTCCCTGCATCCCATCCAATAGAGCTGTATTATCAATTTGCCCAATCGTAAAATAGCGATATTCATAATGACTAGACAATGTGACAAATAAAGAAGTTAAGATAACAATTAATTACTTGGTCCGATATAGTTCGTCATTACTTATGATACAAATAAAAATAAACTACGCGATAACTTCTTCGTCAATTTTGTTATCGAATGGACACATAGTAAAAACATTATTATTAGTATATTTCCCAAACTTTGCTAGGAATGTTTTATCCAGTATAACTGCAATATTGAGTTACATGCATGATCGATGCTGAGGGATAGTGTGCTGATACGTGAGTAAACAAAGGAATATCCTATGTCCATACATGACGAAATATATCGCTAAATGTATTTTTGAGACTCTTACTTGCACTATCAGAAAGCAAACATTTTATCGAGGTATGTATGTTTAAACTATGTGCATCAAAATCTCATAAACAAAATCACTATATCTTGCAGTTTTATTTAGACTGCCTCCGTGATTATTCTTAAAAAGGTGGTAAATTTTGTTCTCGTCCTGCATATCCGATAAAAAATAAGTTAACCCCTATAGGGTCACGGGGCGAATGTTAAATTCGTTTTGCTAATCAATATTTATTTGGAGGTAAGAAGTTGATCAGTCCTCTTGCCGCGCTAAGACATTTTTTCACTTCTTCAGGACATCAAAATTAAGATAGGTTGTAAGATTGTAGGGCCTCATGCGTTAATCACTGAAACGAGAAGGCGGCCATGCATATCCGATGCATCGCTTTAAAAATATCTAAATAATTAACATATCAAAATTGCCTCTTTATTTGGCGACACAATTCATAACAATCACCATCAGTCCCCCAAAAATTCAACGAGCATGGAACATGAAATCAAAAATACACCAAAATCAAAAGAACTTTCCGCAATGTTGCTCTAACACTAACGGCGCGTGAAATCCTATTGAGAGCATCAAAGAGACGTCTCCTTCATGTGTAGAACGTGAGCATAGTGAACTTAAATTTGTTTGTTTTAGAGTACAAATTTGATCGCCGTGTACCGTGTGTAGTGCCCCGAGGCAGTGTCATCGCCTACAGAATATAGGGCTGTTTTATCTGCAGAGATTCCACCGCCCGGGGCGCGTTGATGAGGTGGTCCTGTTAATTATAAAACAATTTGCTGCAGCGTGCCACCCAAATGTTGTGTCACAAACGACACATCTGTGGTATTGAAATGATTACAAAAATCGTGTTATGATGATCAAACCGCTTAGATAATCCCAATCAAGGTTAAAATATTTCAAAAATGTAGAAACAGGAAACAGCACTGTGATATAGGGATATATTATAACAAAATCGTACTTTAAATAAAACTCCAGTAACATTTATGTAGGTACCTAAATGTACCTAGGTTATTAGAGATCTTATGAGAGAATGATTATATTATAAAATTATCCTGTAATAGCATTTCACTTTACTTTAATCCTATCGCAACATCGTACTTTGATTAATTAATATTTTTTTGCAGGCTATGGGACGAATTCGTTATCAGCTATGTCAAAGTCGACATTGGATGCACACACACATCTCCGGCAACCAGGTAAGTGCGAAACCAAACGCTTTTAGACTTAAAAAACCTTTTATTAACGACTCTAGAAATATATTATTTTTGTAAGGTGGGTGAATGTTATATTATCCAATATTCAAACTTTACTTTCTATATTTGCGCAAACGTCCCTCGCTCCTTAAATCCAAACTAGCATAACGAACTATAAATTTTATTTCTTCCATTTGTAAACGTGTCAAGCCTCATGTGTTTGTTGTCCACGGTCAGTTACCCAGGGCACATTTATTTGTTCCTCCATCCATTGTATCCAAACATATTCTTGAAGGGTACCCTCGCACAAATGGTGATTTGAAAAAATACGCCGTTTCGCAGTAAAGATTATGTGTTATACTTATATTCAATATATTTTTGTAATTTCTTACATTTTATTTGATAACTAATCATTCTTATACAGATTTAAGGGGAAGCTATTCAGCACTCATATATTTGTTGTATTTAAGCGAAAACATTTTCATTACGAGAAGAGCCGTCTAACAAGTAACACATTGACTCAATTCCACTTTATTTCCTACGTGACTGTGTTTCTAAAAGGTATCCAGATAAAAGTTTTACGCCAAATCGCGAAGGATATTTGTTATCACGTAAATTGCTTTCTTAAGTTTTATGAGGCTACAGATGACTGAAGAAGGTATATATATAATATATAATTTTGGTATAAACATCACGTATTTTGATTTGTTATGAATATACCTAATTTGAATTCAGTGGAAACGTACTGATTCTACTTTTGAACGATTACTAGGCCACTCTTTATGCGTCCGGTTTACAATTGCCATAGATAGACCGAAACGGTTATACTTCCATCAACAGTTCTGACAGACTGTCAGATATCCATTTCATTAGGCAAGACAACATAGGGTGTTTGCGCGTGTCGGCCGCGTGCCTCTCGACATTGCACGTCTCAGATTACAACTGTGACCAAAACTGTGGGGATTTGTTTACACATATCCGAAATGTATATTTGGATATAACTTCGGGATTCATACGATGTGTCCTTTAATGATATTTCAAGTTCGCAGGAGATTATCATGCTTAAATTAACGTGGAAGACGCTATTATTTCATAGTCACTTAAAACTTTAATTCCATAGTTACATAGAAAAATTATGACCCGGTTTTAAACGTATTCGTAGTGAAGTAGCAGAAATGTTTAAACATCAATTTAATTTTTCTTAACAAAATATTAGTTCTTAAATGCTTTCATTTATTCAGATTTTATTGTAACAAAGGGACACAACTGTTTAATGGAATATCTATCCCGCCCTATTATTTTACCAATTCTCACCTATTAAGTACCGTTCAATCAATTATGGCATGTCAGTTATAACCTGACACAAGTCTAATTGTGCCTCGATAAGACAATGTTATTGCCAACAGTTTGCTTGACGTTTGATCGGACCCACCCTTAACAAACCGCGTTACGCAAACACCCTCAGCAAACAACGCAAACTAAATAAAAATCACACGGTATAGCCAAATTGTAGTGGTTATATAAAACAATGAACGTACTTTTACAGAAACATAAATATACACTTTTGAATTAAAACAAAAAAGTCACGAAATTCGAATTAACTAATAGATATTTTAGAAACCTGGAACTACTGAAAATTCATTTGACATTTCTAAATCAGCGGACACTGTAGCGGTTATTACTTATTTTTACGTATATTATTACCAAATAAATAAAATAATAAAAATATACCGATACAATTTTTTAAAATAGTACCTATTTCATTAGACGATACTCAATACGAGCCAAAAATATTTTGAAATAGATATCACATAGATATGAACATTGAACTCATATTTATTGCTACGGACAGAAAATAATTGCCCATACAAAAATCATATGTCTTAACAAATATAAATGTCAAAATATATCTGCGGGGCTTGCTTTATTGAATCTCAGATTGGGGTCTTGTATTGCAATCAAACGGCTAATGCTAGTGGGGCCTCATTCTATTTCCCCTTACTCCCGTGTACCCGGTAATGCACTGAAATCGATTAATTATCCTTTTATTATTATTTTATTGCCCTTGCGAGCGTTCTCCATTGTTTATCTGTCGCAATGTTTCAAGACAATAGCTTTACAGGCAGGAAGAATTATCGTCACTTCCGATATATAAATTATCGATTATCCGGTTAAGTCGTAATAAGATTAAAGTTACAAAGAAAATAAACGCCGGAGATATGTGATAACATACATAAAAATACGTTCGAGTTTGAGAACCTCCATTTTTCTGAAAGTCGGTTAAAAAAGAGTATTTACTGCAAAATTGAAATCTCATAAAGTATGTGATACTTACTTATTGCGATAGTTATATCAAGTGTTCATTGCCAACCTTTATTGATTTGGTTTTTTCTTTATTCCGAATACGAAAATGACCAACACTTTTAATCGTCTATAGCGTCATAATTGGAATACAAATTTCTTCTTTGACGATGGGGCCGCACGACCGGAGGGTCGTGATTTGGCCTTTTGTGTGTAACGCATTAACTCCTTCGAGCCTCTACTAACCCTCTGCTTTGTACGGCCGATGAACAAAACAAATTCATATCACCGTGTAGTAAGATCTACGTTCTGTTGCTTTCACGCTTGATCGACGATTTTCGATTTAGGGCTATCGCAATAAGGACTGTTTCAAGTTTGTTAAAAAATGCGGATTTTCCACGACGTCAGAGCTATCGAATGAAAAAGAATCGAATAGATAGTAAAATAGAGTCTATTTTCGCAAATACTTGATATTTTCAGTCGCTCAAAGATTAGTGTTGATAATGGGTGCGTAATTACAGTAGAAAGGCGGACATTACGAGGTTCATTTGGCGAGCAGAGATCGTACGAAGGGGTTCGAAGTGCGGGAATTAGCCTCGCAATGATTTCGTTACTGCAAACACCATACGTGACTCAGGAGGCCTCTTGGATCCACTTTCCCTGATTCGGTCAATTAAAGAGACTCTTCTCTAGTGTTCAATGAAACTACTCATTAGGCGTTAGTTTAAGTCAACTTTTTGCAAATTTGCTTATCGATAAGCAAGGACTCTTTACATCATGTGACGTACTGACGTTTATGAACCTTTTCCATTTTTAGAGATTACCCATTTAAGCTTTAAGTTACAGATAAAAATAATAAAAAACAATTTTTATGCCAGCTCCTTGAAACTGGATCTGTTAGCATTAGCTTACTTTGCTATATAATTAAAAATTTTATTTAGATAAAATAGGTGAGCATGGCCTGTCATTTCTGTTATTTTTTCTGCGATATACATATTTAAATTTCAATTATTAATATGAAATAATATTAAAGAAACAACATACCATCGTAAATACAGCTATCATCATTTTAATGCTACTGTTAAACCAGTGAATTACTTACTGTCCAGAAAATGTCCTATTCAGCCAATATAGGGGCACCATAAATTTCATATGAGGGTGTTGTGTTTGCTCTAAGAATGTATTGTTGACGCACAGGGAGGCGACAGAGCTTTCTTGGCACCGCAAGGGGTCTCGCTGTTACACTAAAAATATAGCTCCACGACAACTGCCTTCTATAAACATTGCAGAGGACGGAGACATGAATTATAAAACGGGTTTTTTTTATCTTAAGCGTACATCTAGAATTTTACAATTTTGTTCAATTTGACATAACCTCCTTTTGGTAATATCCAGTTTAATAGGAGACTACTAGGAGAGCCGTACCTACTCAAACTAAAGACAGAAGTCAAAGGTGCACTCAAGACAAGTCCTTGTGTAGAACTTTAAAGCAGTCTCCCTTTTTGCTTCCACCTACACTAATTATTTAAAACTTCTTAAATTCTTTTATTACATTGACTACTTAAAATTAATATTAATATTTCAATCTTTAAAACGCTCGCTCAATAAATTTACGAGAGATATATAGGAAAAAATAAAATCATTTCAAAATTTGTTTAAGTCTTTGAAAACAGTTTAACCTGTAAATTCCTTCGACAACTACACGGAGATCAAATTATACCACCCTTAGATCGAAAAACAATCACATAAACGAATAAATCGGTAGCAGAACTGAACTCGTCCCATCAATTTCGATTCGAAATGGAAAATGTAATCACTTTTGTCGATGCTATTTGTTCGTATGTAAGCGATGAAGTGATTTTATTTCGAAACTATGTTTTTGTCCGTTTATAGCACGTAACAAAATAAATAATTCGCGAAATTAAAGTCGAATAATGGTTGACGCTTCCGCTTTTCCCTGTAGTTTTATTTAAATAGCATGATCTCTACAACGAATAATTCAATATATTTGTAATCTGTCAACATTTATTTTTAGCATAAACAAATGTAATATTTTAAATTATTGTATTAATTTGCCTTTATTACGATATACGATATTATACGATAACTTGTCATTTGGGTATTATATTGGGTAGATATTATATGTGCATTGGAAAATAAAATGTAATTAAAATGTTAATAAGCAAAAACAAAAAAAATCAAATTAATATACAATTAATGTGTAATATTTAAATACTCTTAGATACTATCATAAAATATTCTCCGGATTAAATAATGGTCATGTTTTATAGTCTAGTGACTACGCATGTATCACATATTATAATGCAATGCGTAAGGAATAAGGATACAGGCACTCTATTCCTTTAGGTACTTCATAGTTTAATGGAAAGGAAATTGATATGACCAGAAAGAGTTCAGATATAGACCCGACGGCTCTAAGTACTATCCGCGCTACGAGAGTTAATTAATAATTTCTAAACTCTACTTTTTTTTCTCTACTTTGATATGAAGTATGTTATTCGATTCTTGTTAGAATACTCCCGAAAATAATTTTATTTGGGCTTCACCCTCGATCCCAAACTGAAGGTAAAATATAACTACAAGATTCACTTATAAATAAAGCACCTTAGCCCTAACTATTACAGATTACCTAGCTTGCTGTTAAGATTATTGAATTACCAAATATTTACGCAGCAATATTCGCTAATTCAATGATCACCTTATGTGAATATAATCAACGTTGTGATAGCAAATATTGATAAATTTCTGAATCACTCAATCCAGCTATTAATGAGGAAATACAATTGCCATCAGTGATAGACAATTGTGGTTCTATGTACGGCTACTATGTAGAAACGAATATACTTACAATTTATATTGATATATATTGATTGATGATGTTCTAAGATGGTGTTGATAATTAAATTTTAATGAAGTTATAAGTTCAATTTTGTATCTGAATTGTAAACATTAATATATCAATTTTATTTAATTTTTATACTAAAACCGTCAGAAAAATATTCAACATATTGTAGATATATTGAATATCGTGACATACTTACGATTTATTTTGAAAGGAGCGAAACACAAAGTGATGCAAATGGATTAGAATACGTTTCCGCTCCATTACATCTGTATCAGACGTCAAGAGGGCCAATCATTTCAAATTGCGGCCTCGTGCCTTTTGTCCGCTTATAAATATAATCACTGCATCCGGATAGTCAATGTCAGGGGCAATCAGAGGGAATTCTTACCTTTGTCATCTCATGATGATTGACGTTAAAAATCCTGAAATACGTTGAACAGCCTTGTCTCATCATTTGTCATAGGAAACAAGGAGCTAAATTATCTGTCAACTGTTTTGTACGTACCTATAGCGCAATTATGCCTTCGTGGTTTGTATTGAATAATGACTATCATTATTTGCGAATAAAAGAATTTCACATTGATACCATGAAAATATTAACAGTTTTGTTAGGATATTGTCTATTATTATCAATGTACACGAATCCGAAACCTGACTATAACACACAATATTATCATTTTTATCATTGAACTTTGTAATGCAAAGGAATTAAAGGATTGTGAATAACTTTCTAAAAATTTATATTCAATAATTCACTTATAAAATACAGGTTGAAATAACCCAAAAATCGATCCTCAGCTAGTAATTTATCATAATCATCTGGATTAGATCGGCGCGCCCTCCCAGCCAACTGTACAACCGTTTAACTGCTATTCAACATTTTTTATTAACTCTTCCTTAGTCATACAAAACAGTTCGTTTCTTTAATTATATGATAAAACAATTTACTTCTAGAAATGCTTTATTTTACGAGGAAATTAGGGGCTGTAAAGTATGAAAGTTCTCATTACTATTAGAGATTAGATTACAAGTTCATTATTGATTTTTGGGGTGATTTTTGTAATTCTATTGTACCTTTAATATATACGTATTAAGATGTTTTTATTGGCCTTATTTAGGTAAATTTTAATTTAAAACAGGATATTAGATTAAAAGTGTATTAGTTTGATAAATATCATGCTCATTATGGAATTATATTTTAGCAATATTTTTGTGATATACTTTTCCATCAAATTAATGAAATAGTTTTGGCAAAAACTGTGTAGTCTCTCATAATAATTAGCTTAGACAAAGTAACTTAACTAATAACTGTCATTCCCTCAAATCTTAAGATTTTATAGCACATTCAGTATTAGTCATGGCACAAGTATTAGTCACAGTACCCTGCTTTACAACCCACGAACTGCACAAGTGTCATTAACAATTACTATTTTATTATAATATTAACAAAAGCGAATGTGCGCGCTAGGGGTCCCTATTGTTTCAAAGTGAATTTAAAACAACTGGATAGGCTATCGTAAATTTGACTGTAACCTCCAGTAATACAGCTGATATTTCTTTTACCACACAAAAATATATGCATTTTTTGTTCTTTATTGTAGCTATAAAATGTTTAAGTATTTTATTTTGTACAATACACGTAATCATATAAGAGAACTTATAGCGTATAAGTATTTCATTTTGCAATGTTCAATTCGCTTGAGCTCCTATATAATTGCGTCTAACAATCGTTTATTGATTAGAAAACTATAAATGATTGATTTTCATTGTTATTTTCTTGAGAAACGAATGTTATATTTTAAAAATGTAGTCTAGTTTCGCGACAAACGGTTAGTAAGAACCCCAGGCACTATCTATGCAAATGGAGAAGCCTACACGTACGGCGATCTCATTACGGCTGTTTAAAATGCAATCTATGCACTGTATCTTAGTTTTTTCGGTCCGTGTTGGTGGTCTGTTGTCAGGGAAACTACTATCTTTGGTCTAGTCGTGCGGTAGGTGATGGAAGACAAATACTGCCATCAAAATTTTAATATTCGACTAAAGGTATTATGATATCGCAGATAGCTATGGTGAGATACCTCTAGGTATTTCTGTGGTATAAATATATGTATTATCATTATTTGAAACATTTTTATAACGATTAATTCTGTTTCAGATCCATATCAAATGTTTGGACCTACGAGCAGTCGTCTAGCTAATTCAGGTAAAATTATCTATTAGAAAGGAAATTGACGAAAACCATGGATCTTGACACTTCTTTTAGTGTCTTTCGGTGATAAATAAAATTATTAACGGAATGAAAGTTAGATCAGAACCATCTCAATAATATAAAACGGTTCTGTAACAAGCAAAATACTACGTGAGCAAGAAATACAAATAAAAAGCCCATGTGATATCGAATTTACGTAATAAGGTACCCATTTAACTTTTTGCCCTTTCGTACAGTTTATAATATCGGTTAATTAAAACTAAATTTAGCCCCTTCATAGGTGAAAGTGGTCAAGAGTAAGCGGGTGACCTGTGAGAAAATAGGGGTCGGCAGTTAACACGCGAAACGGCGATAACAACCCCCGTTCGGCTTGCCATGTATTTGATTGGAGATACCATATAAGTTAGGACGATGTATTGAAAGATAGAACAAAATATGTAGAAATTTGAAGCATGTTATAGGTTGAAACGCATTTTGGATTCATATTTAAACAATGGAAAAGCGGGCGATATTCTAGAATTCGTTCTAGAGTTCTAGATACTCTAGGAGATGTTCCTGTGTCCCGATTGTTGAATATTTCTTTAAATGGCAAGAAACAAGTGTAGCTAGTGTAGGCTTAAATAGTGAGATTTAATAGAAAAGCATAAATGCACCTTGATACGTGCGGCGGTGTCGTGTACATAGTAAGACCTATATTTTCATATTTAACAAACACCTCGGTTCATATCTTATTCTATTAAATAAAAATGAAACTTTTCATACTTATAAATAGTTAATACATTAAGTTATTTATCTTTATTTTCATATTGATTTGCAAGTAGCAATTAACTTGAATATCGTGATTTGTTCCCACAGGTAGGGTTGTCAAATCGAGCAGTTATACACTCGTGCACGCAAACTGCTGTAAGATATTGTAGATAACATTAATTTTATTCTTTCGGGAACGTGTTGCATACATATATTACCATTATCTGACTATTCTTTACCCCTCGTCAAGTTAAAATGTTAATAGACTAATAACGCTGTGTCGAATTATATCGCTAGCATGCAAGTTTGCTTCTTTGAAGTTGTTTTTAAACTTTCTATAGTCAAAAGCTTAAAAAAAGATAAATGAAATTAAATATTTGTTATAATGAAATGAATAGAGCTACTTTAGTGACATTGCTATTGTTGACAACAAAGCTTCATTGCTTGTTAGCAGAGTAGAGAGATTGAAGTTGCTTTTTCGTTTCCTATTCATAAGATTTAATGAAAAATGTGTAATAGTAGCTTCTTAAACTTGGAAAAGCTTTGAGAATGGCTCAAATATTCCGGTCTTATATAATTGAAAGTAAATAATAAACATTATTACCGCGACTATAAACGTATAATTACAATACCGTGATTTAACGCAGCGGTATCGCGCGTCGGTTGCAGCAATTTATGTGAGACAATTAAAGGCACGTGGCAGCCCTGACTATAATTACAGGAGCTTTTCACACGGCCAGGCCAACTTACCTGTCCGTTATTGTGTTTTTACAGTGAAAAATAAAGCGGGCTAATAGTGAACTGGAACTACAATCTTTTTTATTTAAAGCTATCGTTGGTCAAAGATATATCAGAACTAACTGAACTGATTTTGGCGATTAACTGAGTTTTATTGCAATTATATAACTGATGTTTTATATTATTGTTAGTTGAACGATTTTGTTGTATTTTTGAAGTATAAATAATTAGTATATCGTGATTTAACGCAACAGTATCGCGCGTCGGCTGCAGCAATTTATGTGAGACAATTAATGGCACGTGGCAGCCCTGACTGTAATTACAGAAGCTTTTCACACGGCCAGGCCAACTTACCTGTCCGTAATCGTGTTTTTAACAGTGGAAAATAAAGCAAACTGACATTAAGTTTAGACTTTTAAAGCACATAACTTCTTTGGTTGCATACATCATAACTTTTGTCTTACGGTACTAATTGCTGTACGGTTAATTTATTAGAATTATTAATGGTAAATTAAATTATTAACACAATTATTTTGTCGTACCGAGTATACTTTCAAGAATTAAATTTTTATTCATTATTAGTTTTGCAATCTATTGTTTTTTTTTGGATTTAGTTTTTTTATATTGTATACAATATAAAACTCAAAAGCCCAAAATTTTATAATCTACTTATTACAATACACAAGTTTTCTTATCCTGATTTTTTTCTATTTAGTTTTCGGACAATTTTATCAGGCTTATTTCGATATAAAAACATAAGATTTGTTCACATACAAGAGAGATTTACAAGTGGCGAGGCTGAGTCGGAGTAAAAGCATGTCGGCATATTGGGCGGCCATGTAACGTGCACGCACGACTTGAGCGGAGCGCGATCGTCTACAACTAGTAGCGTTGGGAAAAAAATAATGGAAATAATTACTTTTTGCAAATAATATAACCGACTTGTTTACTCAACTATACAATTACCTATCTATAATTTCTTAATTTGTATCTGTGTAACTTTTGGACCGATTTTATTGAAACTGTTGGAGTCGGTTAAAATTATGCTATTACATTGCTTTAAATTCTTAGTTATAAATAGATATGCCTATATCTAGCACTAGCTTACTATAATAGATAGAACTATACATTATTAATTGAGATTGTTAAATGTTCTCGGTAAATATAAAGACTATGTAACAAAACATATGAAATAGTTTTCATCTCTACATCTTAAAAATCTCTATTTAATATTTGCTTATATGTAAATGAAAATGTGATAGTCGTTATATTCCCTTAATTAATAAATGTTTAAATTCATAATATATTTATTTATTTTGCGTTGCGCAATTAATTGCCTAACGTTAAAATCTCGTTCGGTTAGAAAAAAGGGGAATAGTGATGTGGGGACGGTACTTTAGCGAAACGGCGAGTTCACACGAGCGTGGCATCTCGGTGATTTATACCGTGATCGATTATGTACAAGTCACAACGTTTTCGCTCGCATCTCGCTTCGCTTGAGTCATTGTCTGTTATGCCCCATCGATTTTATGACTCGCAATTAATGATGGCTTGGGGTTTGACGAGAAAATACTGCGTTGGTAAATCACTGTTAATGCAATATTAAGTAATATTAAAAAATCTGTAATGGAAAACGAAGCAAATTATTTGATGACCATTACATATTATCAATTTTTTATATGAATTGTAACTCGATCGATTTTAACGGTGGAATGGGAAATAGTACCTAATTGTTCAAAAAACCTTGTTTTTAATTTTCGAACAATCCAAGGAATACAATAATTTTAACATTTCAATTTAATTCCCTTCTCGAATACTAAAAATTTTTTAATCGTAGTTTAAGCTCTGATATATGATAAATCAGTAAGTTCGCCGAGTATTTTAAAACTATGGTAACTAAATATTAATGGTTTTGGTTAAAGCTATATGCTTTAAGTTATGACCAACAGTGCGCATACACTTTTCATACTTCTTAACAGTATCGATAAGGTAGTTCCCTAGTTGAGATAGGAAATCCTTTTAAATCCTTCAATCAGATACAAAAAGTACAAATATTTTTGAAACGCTTATCACTTCAAAGTTGTCAAGCTGAACCCCTAAAAGGCACCAAAATAATATTAATAGAGTGCCGTGTCAGCGTGCATTCGCTATCCCTAATCGATTCAAGGAACTATTATGTATTGTAAGGCAATGCCTGAGGCGCGGCGTAACTACCGCTTTATGACTGCGTAATCATAGGGTTGCTGATGGTAAAATCTTTCAATATCGTTTGAGTCATTAGGCATTAGCTGTATTGTCTAGCGTGAAAGTTTTGCTTTTCATTAGCAAATTATTCTTTGAATTCTTTACGGTGTGACGGTTGAATGAATAATTAACTGTTACGTAATTACTTTTATAATTTCGTAGTAAACATACTACACAGTTATAAATTTTAACACTTGAATTGAAAATTGTATAATAGGTATCACATCTTAAAAACATAATCCTTTTAAATAACAAACAAACTAGGCGCACTTTAAAAATTTCAATACATCAATATATTATCAAGTATCAAGTATCAGTATCATTCAAGATTTCGTTACAGGTTCAGGTCAGATCCAGCTTTGGCAATTTCTACTGGAGCTTCTGAGTGACTCGAGTAACGCGGGCTGCATCACCTGGGAGGGGACAAACGGCGAGTTCAAGCTCACTGATCCTGACGAGGTGGCCCGGCGCTGGGGAGAACGCAAGTCCAAGCCCAACATGAACTACGACAAACTCAGCCGGGCTTTGAGGTAACGTCAAACGCGGTAATAACCTGCTATTGCGATGTAATGGGTACCCATATAATATGTGCCATGCTGCGATTTTATTCGGGCCACATGTGGACTGAAATATTAATTTTTAAACATTGTTATAATCTAATAAAAAGTCAGCTTATTTCCGGATACATTAAATATACAAAGTAATATAAATTGATTATCTGTACAGATATTACTACGACAAGAACATAATGACGAAGGTACACGGCAAACGTTACGCGTACAAGTTTGACTTCCAAGGGCTAGCCGCCGCGACCCAGCCGGCGGCCACCGACCAGGCGTACAAGTATCAAAGCGATCTCTTCATGAGCTCGTACCACCATTCCGCCAAGCTGTCGTCGTTCATGGCGCCCCACGCGGCGATGCCGACTTCCACAGGTAATAAAATGTGCCGTAAACTCTTGCGAATTGACTCTTTACTGTTGATATTGCTTACAAAGGATTTTAAGAGTACAGGTGAAGTTATAGTTTTTATGTCGACGTGTCGGGGTAACATTTCTTCTATGCAGTATTCTAATTATATTTTGAATATTTATAGTTCTTTTTCCTAGCTTTACAGCTGATTAATTTGAGACTCATACAAGTAGGAATTTAAATAGAACTGATTTATTTAAAATAATAGTTTCCAAAGATGTTGAAAATTAAGACCAATTGAATTACAAAACATTTAAAAAGCGTTGTCAAATATTGGTTAACGTTTTTTAAGCTAATACAGATCGCAAGGATGTCAACAGGCGCGTTTAATATCATGCACCCTTCAGGCGCAGTCGGGTGTAATCTGCATTCGGCTAATACCCGTACACTCGCGAGCACAAATATTAGCACGCTCCTCGAAAGGACTTGTCATCGCCACTGGTTTGGCTTCACGCACTTGACTTAATGGAATAAATATTTTGACTGTGATAATTTACTGCGATTTTATGTTGGTATGTTGAATTACAGTAACGTTTAGTATTGACATTATTTCATGGAAGACATAACACAGTTACCAGTTTATCAAGATTAACGGTGACAATAGTTAATAACTTTTAAAAAGCATCGTTCTGGATGTTCATCTTCTTCTTCTTAAATTGCCTCTCCAACTAGTGAAGGTTGGCAGTCAGTTCCGCATACTTCTTTCGCTCTTCGCTTGTTATTAAAATGTTTGTAAATTATTGAAATACCTTGGAAGAAGTTTGTTACCACCGACCGGACGTGTCGCAGAATTAATTCACATTAATTAAAACGTTTATTCTGTAATATTTTAGAAAATTTATCTTTCAATCCTTTGTAAATCCAGACAAGCTAGCGTAAAAGCGAATTTGCTACGAGCGACTGACGAAATATTATTTTATTACTGTGATTTGAAACTAAACTATTCGCATTTTATAATTTAGGACAGTGTATATTGTTTTGGTTATCGTTGGGTAGAAGATGGAAATGGGAGAGGCATGTCCTCGGATTAATTTGTTGAACTGTTTGTTTAATTCGAACTAGAACAACATAGGCTGTCCTTCTTGGAATCAATATCCGAAGCGAACGGATATTGCCTAGATGCCTACTGTAATTCCAATTTCACATATTAACTTAGGTAAGTAACTCCTTTGTTCCAGCGTCAATATTTCCATCAGCGTCGTGGAGTAATTGGGGCGGCGGCGGGAGCAACCTGTACTCCCCCCATTCCATGGCTCCTCCCCACGTGGCGTCGCACCTGGGATCCTACCCGCACTACGCATGACCAGCTTTTTAATCATACTTGTAACACGGTTACTGAAGTCTTATGTAACTTCCAAGTCATTAGGAATGGAACTGTTTTAACCATTTTAACCGCGGCACTGATTTGTATAATGGACTAAGTTTTTACAATCTTCTTTTGTTTATTGGTTTAAGAAACTTTGTCTATGGTGATTTTTCGTATCTATAGTCTATACCGATGATTGTCAGATAGGAGCTTTTCATATTTCGACACTCATTATGTGTTAAAATGGTTGAACATTCTTTAGTAATAATTTCAACAACGTGTAGAGCAGAGACAAGACACTTTACAGCAGAGTTGCGCTATACGCTTCTCTAGTACCAATAGAAATGATACAAAATAACATATTTTGAAGACGAAAGCTACAAAATATATTCTTTTATAATGATGAAATATCGCAAAACCTATACTTTCAGTGCTGATGTCTTATTATATAACTGTATTTGGTGGAAGACTGGACAATTATTTCGAAACATAGCCTAGATACATGAGTCCATGTATCTATCTATCATATTTTATAACAAAGGCAATTAAAATATTTCGTATAGTCATCCTATATGAGTATTAATATTCTTCGAAATGATTCATATAGATTTAATGAAAACATTCAAAAAGTCCTTGTAAAATATCACGTAATTGAATAACTGTTCAACCATTTTTATTGAAAAATACTTTATACTAGTATGAGATCGCCATATTTTATGATGGATCATCTTAGTTTCAAAAATTTACACAAATAGTCAACGATGAATGTTTCTAGGTTGAAACAAAAATATTGTTTGTTTTGAAAATGATTATCATTTATACAACTGTATTAAATTCTAGTTTCACGGCTAAAATATCGGGCGGCGTAAAAATCGACGTCGCCAGTGCCGACGGGCGCTATAAAACAGTTCAACGGCGTTGTCAAACACGCATGTCGCATACTTCGGTCACGCAGCCGATATTGTAAAATCAACCATATATTTAGAGAGTAAATCTCATTCTTTGTTCCCTTTCTGATATGCCAAAGTTTATATCGACTCTATGTATCATAATTTTAAAATAACTCCACTTTTGTATGGGGAGTTACTTTTATTGTAGGTCGGTGCATACTCTCAGAGTATGCAACGACCATGTGATGATATTTTTTGTTTTTTTGTAGGTTATTATTTTTACGTGATAAATTTGTACCTATTATATATTTGAATGATATTTTTTTCATTCCATATTTAAAATTTTGTCGTAAATATTTATTTATTGAAAGATTTTTATTTATTATAATCCCTTAGGCGCTAATCCCAAGACTAGTCGTTTTATAATTTCTTTTTGTAAATACTAAATACTCTTAATTAGGTACGACTATTATTTATGTAGGTTATTATAAATATCTCATTAAATGTGCCCTGTAAACAACAGAAAACAGTAAAGGTGCATTATAATATATTCCTCATTAATACGTTGACAATTTTAGTTACATTTGCCTTTAATTTTTAATCGTTTGATCGAAACATTTTAGTGACGAACAAAGAAAATTATTGTTCAATATTTAAACATGCATCATAGATACAGACGAAGAACGTCACTTGTATATAACTTAGATATGATTTTAAAGTGCAATCGTATTAGATTCGGTAAATAGTTGTATTATTTTTATGTACCTAAAATTGTGTATTATATATAACTATAGATTATATCGTATTAACGTAATAATGGGCCTAGCATGCTTGAATTATTACCTTTTATAATACCCACCTATGTAGTTGATTGGCAACGAATTATGCAGGAGTCATTTGCGCATGCTAGGCTTTAGGGTGCTTGTGGCGGATGGCACTTGGAACTCGTCAGTCCCACTGGAAAGGCGCCTGTTGTCAGATAAACTGCTTTATTTGACGCCAAGCGGTCTTTTCGCCCACACAAGCTGCCGTCCGTATCAATTGGAGCAGATGCCCTTACTAAATTTCCAATAAATAGAATGTTTTAAGTAACTAAATTTAAATGTAATTAAATATTTAATTTACCTATAAATTACCATTTTAGCTAATTTCGACAATAGGTAACGAACAAATAAAATAATTTACGTTCATATCATTCCAAAGTTAGTTTAAATATTATAATAAAGTTACCCTTATTGTGATGATATAACAGTATTCCAGTCAACAATTTGTAGAGATATATGATTATTTAATATTTTAATTTATAAAGAGTTTTATTTAAATGCATGTGTCTAATAAACATTTAGTCGTAGTGTCATTGTATAGATGTTATTGTACTTGCAAAATTAATAAAGAGAAAGGACAAACATTTGTTAATTTATTACTCCATACCAATTCCTATGTCTAAGTATTTCAAATTGTATTGAAACTTGAATTATATGTATAAACTAGCTTTCCGCCCGCGGCTTCGCACGCGTGGGCTACTAATTTCCGTATTTTTAGAGGAGCACAACAAAAGTTTAAAAAAATTACGATCGCAGGACCAGTGATATATGCGCATGTCTATAGATTTTTTTAATAATTTTCTATGGAAATAGGTTTGACCAAAATCTCACAGAGCGCGCGCCTTTTTAAAAATACAGAAAATAGAAGCCCACGCGAGCGAAGCCGCGGACGAAGAGTTAGTTATTTTTTTAAGGTTTTTGAGAATTCATTGAGTGTTTTAACGTCTTAATCTATATGTTAAGAGTATAAAAAGGCATGTCCGCAGCTCAACCAAAATCTCACATTGTCACGTGGTATGACATTTTCACGACTTTAGAAGCGTATATCTTAAAAAATATTTATTTTAGCAGAAAACGCATTTAGAAACCTCGATATCGTTTTTAAAGACCTTTACAATGAAACCTCACTTAATGTTGTATTCGTGAATTTATTTTTTTACCCTCCGTTTACATGTATGGAGAGCCACCCCAAAAATATATTTTTTAAAATAAATTGTAGCCTATAAGTTGCACCTAATATTGGTCTATCAACATGTGAAATTTTATAAAAATCTGCCCAGTGGTTATTACGTGATTGACGCACATACAAACAGATAAACAGACAAACAGAAAAAAAATTTTTTAACCATGGTTTTGGTATCTATAGAACATACATGTTGCATACCAATTACTCTTTTTGAAAAATATTCAATGTACAGAAATGGTTCGGTTACTGTTTTATTATATGTATAGATGCTATGTTTCTGAAAGGATAAAGGATTCTAGGTCCTAAAAATTAAATTTGCCTTTGATTACGTAAGTTGGTTTTATGATGCAACATTCCACTGAAGCTCTGTGTGCTGCGAGAATTAATGGGGATTAGGTAATTTGGTATTTTTACCTGGTATAAACCCTGGCCGTTCTATCTATCTTCTTTTCACTTATGGTCTTTTAAGTATTTTAAACAATACCTTATATCAATGATATACATATAGCGTCTTTAGCATATAGCACATTTAGTTTCCTATCGTTTAATTGAAATAAAATGTATGTGAGATATCATCGACGTTTTCTATCCGTTTGAAAGACATATTGATGCCACTATGAGTTGAATATAATCGTTCAAATGTCCGCCACAGCTTCTCTGGTTGGATCATATCCAAAATGTCCAAATATACATAGCTATGGCATAAATTAGCTTGAATACGACCGATGGCATGCGTTATGTTAGTTCTCAGGACCGGCACGGCTTGTGGTTTATAGTTTTATACTACATAAAAAAATCCCAATAGAAAAAGTTTAAGATCAAATAGCCTGATCTGGGTGCCCAATCACATCGTCTCCGCTGAAGAAAAACGTCACGTGAGGCGACCATGTTTAGACGTGGGATAACCTTGCCTTTGATACGAGATGACCAACTCTCGTTATGGAAACTTGAATATTCCGCATGCGCAGTGCATTTGAACGATATGTTGTATTCCACATAATATCTATCCTCAAAAAATTCCCTATCTCAATTTGAGACAAATTCATCACACCAAGCCCAAAATCCTTGATGATTGGAATCCCCCTAATCCTACTTCCTACAAATAAATGTGAACGTTTGAATGTTTGTTTGTCAATCACACCACAACTATTGAACGGGCTTTGATTAAATTTGGTATAGGTACCTAGACTAATAGCTACTTTTTATTGATCCAAAATTAACGCGAGGGAAGTCGCGGCCTGAACCTTGTATGACAATAAAAGAAAACATAAAAATTCGTCTTAGGTATACGAGAGAAAAGTATGGTGATTCTATTCATTCAATTTAAAAGACACCAAATAAAGAAATTTCTACTCATAAATGTGAAAAGAGAAATAAATGAAGATCACAGAGCTAAATATAAAATCCCGGGAATATCGGCACTAGTCTATCGCCTTGACGAACTACTGTTGCAATCCCTAAGCGTGATTAATCATTTATGTAGAATACAATTCATAAAATCGACCATGGTCCATGAGCAACTCTAAATACGTAGTTACTTTGTTTAGTTAAAATAGTTGGAAACAGCATTTCCAATTCAATGGCAGTGCTGTGGTTATACAATTTCCAGTATAATAAATAAAGTTAAAATGAGTAGCCCAATATTTTTTAGCAAAGGAGAATACGATAGCAAAATATAAAGCATACAAAGAACTGAGAGATTAGCTTAATAACGATGGATTTTATGATACAGAATGTTATGGTATAACAATTTTTCTTGAAAATAACAATACACCGACATCAGTGTCGTTATATCTGTTTGCGAGCTATATACCGTGACCAGTAGTATACACATGGATGTGATTATCATTAAGCTATAATCATCAACAAGGCATGAAAATATAAAGTAGGTATCTTGTTTTCCAATTTTTAATGAAAAAACCATATTTTATTTGTAACGGTTTAGATTATATACAATAGTTTAAAAAAAAATCGTAAATCTCGTTTCGTAATCGCACGTAATTCTATTAACATTTTCTTAAGGAAATACAAAATATTTAGGTACTTTTGTGATAATACCCGATTTTAGCAACTAGTATTGTATGATATTGCAGTTTGTGTTTGTTTAAAATGTTAAACTATCGAATAAGATTTCTTATATACAATTTCTATAAAAAAATTAAGTAAATCATATGAACGACGAACGACAGACGGATGACGATTATGGTTATCATCAAAATGAAATGTGGATTATAAGGCAACCAGCGCCATCTCTCGTATTTTATAAACTGATTTCGTGAGTATTACTATGAAGGGATAGGGGAACTGGGAACTGACATTTGAATTGAATCGGAGTACATATATCCTATGATAGATGGCATTTATTCAAATATTCCTGCAATAATATTATTCAAGAAATAATAGACATACTTACATATAACAATGATTTTAAACGTGCCTACACTATATTATAATTTTGAATGCCATTGTGACTTTTGAATTAAAATTGATTTCATTAATATTGTTAACAAGACTTTGATTTTATACAAACACTGGCTAACTTTAACAAATAAATGATCTTGCATTAAAAAATATTACCTATTCTTGACAATTAAATACGGTGTCAATAGATCAATCTCGAACGTTCTCTCTATTCCACAAAAGTATTTTATTGTATTAAATAATTATAAAGCGAGATGTTTAGCGTCCGTCAGCTTATAATGCGGACTTGTCAAGGGCGAAATATCTTAAGGACGATTCCAACTGCTAAGCCAATACAGAGGATGCACCACGACGAAGTTCCGAAACCCTTTGATAACTTACCATTTAATGTGACCAACAGGTATAAAAAATCCACACATTACTCTGCTGAAATATAAGTCAAAAAGCCAGGGTATTCATTGATTGAAACAGTTAATGATTTAAAAACATATCCTTTCCACACTTGTTACAATGCTATTCTAGGGCCATATTGGGATTGA
Source organism: Phoebis sennae (assembly GCA_001586405.1). Lineage (NCBI taxonomy): Eukaryota > Metazoa > Arthropoda > Insecta > Lepidoptera > Pieridae > Phoebis > Phoebis sennae. The sequence goes on from LQNK01000508.1 coordinate 176,562, forward strand.
AAAGTTCTGGCATATGATTTGCGTAATCACGGAAAAGCAGAGCTGTATCCCTATCATGAGTTACTCCAGAATAGGTAACATTACAGTTGAAGTAGGGACAACAATGTGAACAGGCAGAATATATGTTTAAATGTAGTTATTAAATTTGTTTATTTTGCAATCTCATGGTTGAGGGAACAAGGAAAATACTGCTTATTAATTATACATTATAATCTATTACTAAATTTATAAGAGCCTTTCAAATGTTTCTGTTGTTGCCACCAACTCTTGTCCAGTGCCTTGTTTATCTGACATCTAGGCCAATGTTTTGGGTAGCGTGTTTATGATCTTATTAAACATATTACCGGCAACTTGAAATTTTGATAGAGTATTATTTATATTTAAAATATAGTATTTTGAAAAAGACAGATTTTTTGGTGGCACTTTCTACCAGGTCTAAGAATGGCCTCGCTACTCAGCAGCAGCCAGGTCTGCAGTTCCAAGTTCAAACACATACCCAAAAAATGGTCCTCTCTATATCTATTGTTTAGGATACATGATAAATACTTGTCTGTTCTTTTTGTCAGAATCTTTCATAATGTTTTTAATTACAGGTACGTGACTACTCTTGTTTTCTGCGTTTTGTTTGGCGTTGGGTGGTGGGCACCTTATGCTATTTTGTGGTACTCTATGGCGAAGAGAACATTTTGATTTGAACATTTGATCAAATAAATAGTATTTGGTTTTTAGTCTTATTTTATTATATTTTGAAATATATCTACCTTATATATGAAATATATATACCTTTGCTTTAGATCACCTTTTTATACAAGGTTAAAATGTTTATAGGATGTAAATATTTTTTTTATTTAATTCATAGCAGAATATTAAACATTCAGGTAATTTTGATAAATAATCTTAGTTAAAAATGTTCTAGGGATTAACTATGGATTAGTTAAACCTGAAGATATTTTGTTTGGTTATTTTAACATACTTATCTCTGGAATCTACTAGTCCAATTTGAAAAAGATTTCTCGTGTTAGATAGATTACTAATTGATGAAGGCTGTAGGCCATCATAACATTATTTACAAGAGTTAAGCGACATGGAACATGTAGTCTTACATAAGTGTAAGCTATCTATGTATAAATAATGACATTTAAAGGAGAACACAAAATGAGTGCACTACATTTATTTTTGCTGAACAATTACATTACATCACATAGAATAGTTTAAGGCCAGGATGGTGGATCGCCTTCCTTCACTCTGCCTCCAAACAAAGCTGATTTGTCTCTAAAGTTTGTCATTCTCAGCGTTTCCTGATCATCCAAGTATTTTCCAATAAAGAATCCAGTGAAGGGTACTGCAAACCAAACATACCTAGTTGTTATTCCAAACACAGCCATTTTATTCCTTCTTATTCAATGCTTTCCACTTCCTAGTATGACTCCAATCAAGCCAAATTGTAGTAGCGGCCAAGGTGGGAAAAGCAATGCTGACTAAGTTCCTGCGGAGGAACTGTAAGATCGCCATATAACTGAAAACACAACATATAAAATTAACTTCACAGAACTTGTTACAAAAAGATAATTTAAATGTAATAATGTTGAAATCATTATAAAATATAATAAAGGGGTATTTTTCAGCCTTCTGAAATTTTATCGTGATCATGCTAAATTTAATAAATGTTCCATGCATGTGTCCTAAAGCATAGCAAAACAAATATAATGGTTGTTATGTAATATATCATTTACATGGCAAATACAGGTATATTCCACATGAATCGAATAAGTTACTTATTGGACATCAAAAGGTCCTTAATATTACTTCTTTAAACCTAATAATAAGCCTTAAAAGGTAAAAGATAATATTTGTAAATTTGTGCAATAGGAAATATGAAATAATTAAGTGGCAAAACAAAGCTGTAACAATTTAAAATTATGTAATGCACAATATAAACGTGATCAAAAATGATGTATATTTATCCAAATATAGAAAAATAGTTCTTAAAGGATTATAAACTTTCTGAAAACTAACCTTTATTCCGAATGACGATTGACTTGATTGACTTGATCTTGCAAATCCAATATTTTTTTAATTACCTGTACCGATAACTTTATTATTTTTGGTTTGACGATGTACCAATATCAAGAAACTAAACTTCAGCTCTATTATTTATTTCTTGTTCTTTTGTTTATGGTAATAAACACAGATTATATATTTTTTCTACGGCTTCGTAAAATGACTTAATGACACTGATAATAATGCATAATATTTCATAATGACGAAATTAATTTCTTATTAAATTCATCTTATATTAATGCTAAAATAGGAAGAGTTAAATTGAACAAATAAACATTCTTTCAAGCGATATTCTTTTGAGTAGTATAGTGCTACGTAAACAAATACCGTAGGACCTTCGATGAATTGATTCGTTGAACAATACATCGGAACGTAAGACACTTCAGAATAATGCATAATGTCTGTTCTCCATCGTAAACGTATGGTACGACGTCGCCAGATGCTTCTACTGCTGTATACGCACGAAGCGTCATCTCGTCTGTAAATCAATTAGTCATTTCTTGTTGTTGAAAAGATGAAGGAACATACGAAGTATTGTGAAAACTTAAAAAATTGGACAATGGGGTCGTAGCCGCTGCAGCAGAAAGAGTAGTAAAAAGAAGAAGGTGGTGGATTCTACCTGTACATAGAAATAAGAAATTTAAGTTTATTTAGTGCTCATATTCGCCATTTTTGTCAATAAGTCCAAAATGCCATCCCCCACCCTATTATCATCTTGGTGTCAACGAAAAAAAACAAGGAGTAGTTTGCATTTTTCTAACAAATTAAAATAGAAGTATTTTTCTACAATTAATTTTAAATTTCCGCTAAATATGCCGCTTAAAGCGTAGGCCCCGGCTAGCCCCCCTTAGATCTAGGCCTGTTTGTAGGTAGTCGCGCTAGGCAATGAAATCCAGTCTAGGCTACTAAGCAATGAAATCCTTTGATCTATGTTTAAAAATCCCACTAGGGATAGGTATACTACCCCCCATCTTCACGCCCGCGGACGACATTGGCAGTGGTCGTTTATTTGTCTCTTTCGGGTATCATTATTCTAAACTTATAGCCAATCTTATTGTTGTTAGTGTACGTCCTAATTGACTGCGCATTGCACGAATAGAAATTTAATTGGAGAGTACATTTTTACTAGAAAATAAGATGTCATGTGCGTGCCTGCGCGCATTTTTGTCAGACTTTTGTATCTTTTTCAAACCTATTAATTGACATTTTAAGTAGTGAAAAAGGATACTTGTAGTCATATTTTTAGCATAATATCGATTAAGTTATTTTTTCAGCCATGTCAAAATAATGCTTACCTTTAAATATCATTTTACAATATTGATACAAATGTGATCAGAATTGCACCTACATAACAAACATTTTCCCATTGTTGAACCGAAACTAATAATAATTTTGTCTTTGATTTAGTAAAATTAAAAATGATTTAATCTGTATTTATATAGAAATAAAAAGAAAACTTATGGCAACAAATGTTGGCACTACTGCCAGCTGCCCTAGCAAGGGGAAAGGGGACAAATGTAATCGAGGACGAATCACGTTCGAGCTAAGCGAATGCCCTCGTCATCGTGTGCGGTTTCTCTTGAAGTTGGATTTTGTTGCAGTGGGGTGTTAAAATTATGTTAATTTTGAAGTGAACAACAATATTGGTGATGTTGACCTTAGGATTGCCTTTAGTTCGCCTAAAAACTGTAAAAGAACACAAATTTACCGTAGTAATCCGTCGAAAATCGAGAAAGCTTCAAACGTGTTTGAAGCTTTCGGTTTCGCATTAATGGAACTATGAACCTGGACCCTTTAACGTTTAGCTTATTACAAATCAATAATCTCGTTGTTAATTTAAATAAGAAGAACTTTAAGCAGACAAGTCTAGAGTTAACGCAGGTGAGAAATATTCTGTTCAAAATTGTCTTTGTTTTTCAATTGTCGCCATATTGTGAATGGCAACCACGAGTTGGCTTTGTAAGGATATTTTATTTTTAATTAATTTGTTGTTAATTGCCACAAGGGTTGCATATGTATTATTGTTACATAGCGCTTTCTTGCCAAATCGTCATTTATATTTTTATGTAATGGCTAAAAACGTGACTTGAAGTGAAATTGATAAGCAACACGTCTGCGCGATTTACTGTGTACTGTGAAGTAACTGTGCGATGTATTTCACATTTTTGGTTTACTTGTTACTCGTAATTATAATTATGTGAGGCATCAAGCCAATAAGCTTAAGAAAAAACTATTTCAACAAGCATATGGTAATCATTTCCCTAGTAATTATAATAATATGTATTGAAATGTTACCTTGATACGAATTATTGTTTGTAAGATAAAAATCGTTACTAATTGTGAGGAGCAAAGTGTGTTATTTCATTTCATCCACCATCACTTTGCAAGTCTACCCTCATCTTGAAAATATTATTCTAGAAACAACCAAATGACTGCAATTAAAAATAAATAATATATATAATAGAATCTATTGTGTTTTTACATAATAAGTAATTATGGATTTCGAAATTTGAAATATATTAGCTCCATAGACTGTTGTGGTTGGTAAGAACTAAGATCAACATTGAAATTTTATAATTTGCACAACACAAACGAAAATTTAAATTATAAGAATAAGTGAATCGTTTATTTAAAATGTTATTACTAAATTGTTAACTGCCTTATGAAGGACTAATAAATAATTATTTAAACTTTTAAGCATATTAGTTTAAGATTCGTAATTGGTGAAGTAAACTCTTACTTTACAGATGACACAAATACACATTTGTGTCATTATTTTCTATTAATTGCTGGCTAAGTCTGAAACAGAACAATTATATAATTTTTAAATTATTAATTTCATATGAATTATTTTTACCAACTGCTTGATTTGACTTCTCACTTTGCTTGATTTTCATTCATGAAACAATCTGGTAATTAAATATTAGTCATCTCAATATAAAGACAATTAAACTCGTTAGTATACTCATTGCAATTATAAAATTATTTATTAATAATTTCAAGTAAGTGTGACTGAAATATTATTATAAACACTCTTATTTAAGACAAAAAGACAAGACAAAAATAATTTATTTACCTCTGCACAAATACACAGTAGGACAAATTAAATCTTAAATGTAACTTAAATCTAATACAGAAATGACGAGTCACGACTGTGCAATAGTACAGAGCCAAATGAGGTGGCCACTCAGCATATGCCTCGGCGTCAATGACTACTGAAGCGCTGATTTTCAGTGGCCCCTCTTGCCACGATTGGTGTGGAGGTGTATAGAAAAATATAATAATAAATAAATACATGTAAAAGAGGTTGGAGTGGGTTTTACATTATTACTAAAATACAATTACTTATATAATATATGTATAGATAATTTATGTATTGAATGAATGTATTGAACTATTATTATGCACTCAAAAGGTTTAATACATGGGATATGTATTAAATAAACACCACTTTATTGTAAAACCCCATTATTTGAGTATCTTTATTATTTGTGTTTTAAGGTCATGCATCTGCTATTCTTTCCACATAGCTAGTTCAAGTTTGTCAAACATAACATTACAATTACAATTTTAACAACACGACATTGAAAATCCTCACCTTGACCTAAACATTCCAAATATAACTTTAAATCAAGATATGAAATTTATGAGATACCACTTCTGGAAGGCTGTTATAAATAATGTTATGAAGAAAGGATGCATGGCTTTTGTGCATAATTGTCACAAACACATCCACTTTAGCTTCTAAGAATATTGTTGATGCACTACAGTGCTGAGCTATCAGCTATCTTTATGTAGTACGTTCTTTTAAGATGCTTCCTTACTCTTTTCATTTTTACGAACAACTCAGGTACATCACTCTTACATTCTAGTCATGTAGTACTAAGAATTACTGAAGTAAAAAAGGGAAGAATATTATTTTTCTATTCAGTTATAAAATTTGATTAATATAGTATTTGTTTTTATATAGAACTTAAAATCGAAAAAAATCAGCTGGTTTATGCAGACAGACAGAACTTAGACAGAAGTTTGTAACATATTTAAAGGTTTTTTTAATCTTCAATAACTTATACAAAATAGTTTGGGAAAGTAAGCATTGCTGAAATGTATGAGGATATATTGAAAATAGTAAAATTTGATCAGGGTCAGTGATGAAATGTTGCAAAATCTAAAATTCAAGTAATGGAAAATTTATGAGATATGCCAACATAATATGATTTCATTTTATATCCTCAATAATATTATAATCTTCTTCCTTCTCTTCTCTCTCTCATATTATAAGATTCACATAAAGAAGCATTCCTTGCCTTGTGCCAAGTCAAGTGACTTGGAAATCTATATCTTTTATCAACTGTTATTTGAAATTATTAAGGACTATAAACAAAGGGGTGCTTTGTTGATTGATACTGCTCCATACCTGTCTACCATGTGGTGCCTTGCAGATTTTTGCTTTGCGAATATGTATTGTTTTGTTGTCAATGATATCTTAATATTGCCCAGCGAGTTGTGCTAGCTTTTGCAGACTCTATTAGTGATTTCTATGTAAATACACTTTTGTATAATACTCTATAATATTTCACCCAGATTGTCAATACTCATGGCTTGGAAGCTGAAAATCAACTGCTGAGGTCTCTGTTCACTGAAGCAGCGAAGTCCTCGTGGGACAACGATCGGTCGGGGACGACTAGCATCGGTGTCCACGCATCTCTACTTGCTCAGATTCTTGCCTCTCTTCTAAATCACCCGGCGAAGTCAACAGTTGTTTGTCGAGCTATTGACAACCCCGCGCGATCACTGCAAAAGGTGTGTAAAAGGTTAATGTTTTTAACGCCTCAAAGACATCTGAATGACTTACGAGATCACGCATGGTAATTTTGTTAATTTTTTTTTATCTAGTTGGGCTTTAGTTTCTTTTTTGCATTTGTTGAAATCAACCTTGACATACCACAGTTTGCTGTAAGGTTCAAAGCAAAGTGTGTGATTGCAAGCTTAGAAAGCTAAATTTATGCATTGACGTAACATAATTATCAGATCTGGAGTTTTAATTACAAAAAATAGTTGCATGTAAAAAAGTTTATTGTAGATTACATGTTGAAACTTATCATTGTTGAACACAAATGGATGTAGGCATATAATAGAATTTTTTTTAATATATTTAAAAATAATACAATCAGCAAATAATATGAACTTTGATTTTTGAATAATGAAATTAAATATAATATGTAACAATTCATATAAATCTATAATGTGCTAGCAATAAAGCTATATCAGATAATTAGATTCCATTAATTCCAATAGTTGAGTTCAATAACTTATGTTATTTACATAATATTATCACTGTATTGTTGATAATATTATATTTTGTTTCATATTTACCTAAAGCTGTTAATATAAGCCCTCTATGATTTTCCAATATTACTTTTATAATAATTGACAGTTTTTTAAATCAAATTTAAAATAAGCTACTAAAATAGATACTAAATATTAATAATCTGTTAAATTCTGTTTATATTTTATTCTTGTATGCATTAAACATTATTGTTTAATCTCATAATTTATTGGAGAGATAAATAGATCTCTGTTTTTCTATTTCTTTGAAATATTTGATTTAGGTTAATATTGTTTCTTAATCCTCACCCAATTATTTATTTCAAAGTAATGATTGCTATGAATATAGACACATTCCTTTCCCTCTAGTGTTATTGCATGCATAGAATTTTTTTATTTTAGTACATCATCCTGTGTTGTCTGTTTGTCCTTTTCTGTTTGATTTCAAACTGCCTTACTTTTAATTAAAGAAAATGTGAAACATCATAATATTTCATTTTGTAATCAATTTAAAATCTAAATTGATTGTAATATTAATGATTTTGTTACAGATTTGTCTTAATAATTAGTGTAAGGTAGCATGAATTAATGGGTTTTTCTCCATTTTATATAATTTTGTCTATTTTGTTTATAACATATCAGATTTTAAATTTAGTTGTGACACAAAACCTTCTTTGAGAAATATTTTTTTAACTGCAGCTGGTCCGCTGGGCTTTGGACCTTAACATAGACATGGACATAACAGGCGACATGCAGATGTAGGTACTTAATTTTTAATACAAAACGAAAATTTATTATCTATGTGGGTTTAGGGATGATTAGTCATTTGAGTCTTATAACTGTAAAAGCAGTTGATTTGTATATAAAATCACAAAATGATGTTACAAATTAGGATTGAATATTATTATTATCTTTGTCTCTGACTCAAAATGAAAGGAAAGTATACTTGAAGTTTTTATATCACTTTAGAATTTTTTAAATCTTAAAGATTTTGACCACATAAAATATTAAATAATTAATTTTTCAATTACAATCATACAAAAATTTAAATCAACGGCTTTTACTTTTCAATATCAATTATTATTATGATTAAAATTAGCTTGCAGTTCTCTTGGAGTTGTACCACCTATGTTAACATGACCAGAATAGAATATTTATGATTGTATTTATTTCAGACTTTTAAACCGTCAAACACATTACTTACTCGCCTTGCAAGGCTACTAAAGTTAACAACAGCTCAAGATGTCGCTTTCTCATTGGTGTTAAGAAGACACTCTTCGAAGCCTGAGATAGCAACATTTGCAAAACAACATCTCAAAAAACGTTTTTTGGATCTAGTACAGTGTTACCTAGACGCAGGTATTTTAAATATACACAAATATTTTCTTTGCTATTTAAGAAAAAAAATGTATTCTATATGATATGTTTGCAAATTATATTGTTATATTTTTCTATTCACAATAAGGAAGCAAATGTAAAACACATTAATTTTTTGCAGAGCGTGGACACCAAGCGGAGCGTGCAGGTCTTCAGGAATGCAGCCCTGAAGTTTTGCAAACTCTCTTAACCAGTCTTGCTTATGATAATTTTAGATTAGCTACAGTGACAAAGGACTTATTTCTTAAGCGTTTACGCGTTGACTTTCCGCGAGAAGTGGTTCCGATTGTATTAGCTCCTCTTTTATATCCCGACGACACAAAGACGCCGCTTGAGGAAATGACAACAGCTAGTGACATGGCAGCGACTATGATGGATAATTCACTGGCGGAGGTTATCCGTGATCTTGGATATGCATTTACAGCATCTGTTGAAGAATGCAAAACGCACATGTTAAACTTTGGTGCTAGAGAACCTACGGCGATCGACGTGGCTAGAATCATATCGCTTATGGTTAGATATCAAGCTACTATTCAAGATACTCCACAAATTCAAAACCCTGGTAACTTCTGGGTAAACCATGAAGCTAAAAAGGATGCCACTCATGGACATGGTGAAGCATGGAACGCAGAAGTGTTTGTGCAGACATTAAAAGAATTAGCATCAAATTTAAACTGGAAAGAAGTGATTTTACAACTAGATCACCCTGAATTTATTGTCCCCGATAGGCAAGGTTTAAGCTTACTGTTTAATATTTTACGTTTGGGTTTACAAAGCGCAGGATACCCAACAAATATCTTCCCTGTTGAATACCTTTGTAGGCGGTGGACCAATTTGGAAGGTCAGATGAGCTTAATCACAAATATTCTTAAACACCCTGATGTATTCAGTCTTGCCGACTATCCTTTTCATCCTGTGTCAATAGATTTACTGAAGTCACCTCCAGAAACTGATAACAAGGAAGTAGCAACATGGCGTTGTCTCTACTTAGTGGAACTCCTGTTGTATGCCTCTGAACGGGGCTATTATCTGCAAGTCCATGAACTGTTCAAGTTTCCATTACAGCATTGTCCTGACATCTTGTTGTTGGCTTTGCTTCAGATCAGTCCACCAATTACTGTTTTTAGACAAGAGTTACTAACAACGCTAATACCGATATTTTTGGGAAATCATCCGAATTCCGGTATTATATTACAACACGCTTGGCATACACAAAATCCTAACATCAAACCCATTATAATGCACGCCATGGCGGACTGGTACATGCGCGGAGATTGTGATCAGTCAAAACTATCGAGAATATTGGATGTGGCACAAGACCTCAAGGCGTTATCCCTGCTGCTGAATGTGCAGTCTTTTCCGTTCATCATCGATTTAGCGTGTTTAGCATCTAGAAGGGAATATCTTAAACTCGATAAATGGCTTACAGACAAAATAAGAGATCATGGAGAATCTTTTGTTACTGCAATGGTGAAGTTCCTACAACGAAGATGTCCACCAGTCATTGGTAAAGTTCCTGAAGAACAGTTACCCAAGGCAGCTCAATTACCACCAGAAACAGTGGGAACAATGTTGGCATGCCTACAACTTTGCATACCAAATGTCCAACAAGAATTACAAGAGGCAATTTATGCACTAATCACAAATTGTCAAACATTGATATTAAGTAAGGCTAGACCAAATATTACAGGGATACCACGAGCTCATACGAGGGTAATAGAGACCCCTTTTAATCCTGCTGGTTTAGGAGGGCAGCTCTTTACTCCGCATGTCGATTCTATAGCAAGTTTGACGCCTAATGTGGCGAATCTGAGTCTTGGAGCACCCGGGAATACGGCATTTGCAATGCCTGGCACTCTTGGACCTTTGGTGACTGCTCCTGGGTCGCCGTCTCGTCTCATTGGTGCCGGTCCGAATAGCCCCTTTCCTATGATACCAATGCAACACGGTGCCAATGTTGCGACTATGAGTGCTCTAGCCCGCATGCCACCAGGGCCGGCAATGGATAAACATCGAATACCTGATCCAATACATTTTCCTGAAATCATGCATAATGTTTCAAAGGAAATTGAAGATGAAGCTAATGGATATTTTCAGAGAATTTACAATCATCCTCCACATCCAACTCTATCCATTGACGAAGTACTCGATATGTTGAAGAAATTTCAAGATTCGCCAAACAAGAGGGAACGAGAAGTCTTTTCCTGCATGTTGCGAAATCTATTTGAAGAATACAAGTTCTTTCCACAGTATCCTGATAAAGAACTGCATATCACTGCACAACTATTTGGTGGCATCATTGAAAAGGGACTAGTTCCAAGTTACGTATCCCTCGGGTTGGCTTTGAGATTCGTCTTAGATGCGTTAAGAAAACCAGAGGGCTCTAAAATGTACTACTTTGGCATTGCAGCTTTGGACAGGTTTAAGTCTAGGCTGAAGGATTATCATAAGTACTGTGAACACGTTAGAGCCATTCCACATTTTAGTGAATTCCCTCCACATTTGATTGAATATATTGAATACGGTCTGCAGAGTCAAGAACCGCCTACTAAACCACAAGGAGCGGTGTTACCCGCTACATTAGCCTCCATGTTGAATCAAACTGCTGTTGTTACTGTTGCGGCACCATACAGGTATTATATTTTATCTTTTGTTTAGTATAAATGAGTCTCATGTGATTATTATAAATACGTGTATTAATTTCAGGACGGTTGTTCCTCCAAGCTGCATCTCCGTACTTTCGAAGAGTGCAAACTGCGCTGCTGGTGGAATAGGCAGTCGGCCATCCATAGCGAATGCAACAAACATTGACACATTGTTGACGGCGACGGACAGAGACGACAAGATAAATACACCTCCAGAGGCAATTCAGGATAAAACTGCTTTTATCTTCAACAACCTCAGTCAGCTGAACTTGCAAGCGAAGTGTGACGAATTAAAAGAAATAATAACTGATGAATATTTTCCTTGGCTGGCGCAATATCTGGTCATGAAGAGAGCATCAATTGAGTTAAATTTCCATGTACTGTACTCAAATTTCTTAGATGTCCTCAAGATACGAGAAATCAATAAACTAGTGACAAAAGAAACGTACCGAAATATCAGAGTATTGTTGCGTTCTGACAAAGGCATAGCTAACTTCTCGGACCGATCTTTGCTAAAGAATCTCGGTCATTGGTTAGGCATGTTAACCTTAGCACGTAATTTACCAATTCTACAAGTTGACCTTGATCTCAAAGCACTTCTCCTCGAAGCTTATCACAAAGGCCAACAAGAGCTATTATATGTGGTGCCGTTTGTAGCCAAGGTCTTAGAATCCTGCGCTAAGAGCATTGTTTTCAAACCGCCCAATCCCTGGACGATGGCTTTAATGAACGTTCTTGCGGAATTACACCAAGAGCCCGATTTGAAATTGAATTTAAAGTTCGAGATAGAAGTACTTTGTAAAAATCTATGTCTTGACATCCAAGATTTGAAACCAACTCTCTATTTAAAAGATCCAGACAAAATCAGAACAATAGAGTTCCAACTCTCCCAACCGAAACAGAACAAGGAGCAGCAGCAGCAGCAACAGCAGCAACAACAGCCGCCGCCGCAACCGAACGTAATGACGATCAATCAAACGATCATTCAGGCTCCACAAATACAAATGATACCACCTCAGACCCCAATGATTCCCACAGAAGATATTTCTGCTGCGGCGCCGACGCCGACCAATGGCTTGGTAAACGATCCTACAATCATGGGAGTTATTGGAATACCGGAACCTCGATTCAACTACCTTGACGTTAACGTCTCATCAACTTCCGCCTTTGGACAGAAGATAAGTTTCAATCCGCACATCATGTTGTTCCAAAGCTATCCTCATTTGAAGCAGTTCGTGAAGCCAGCTATCGAACGCTCTATTCAGGAATGGATTCACCCCGTTGTGGACCGCTCAATAAAGTACGCGTTGACGACTTGCGAACAAATAATAAGAAAAGATTTCGCGTTCGATCCCGATGAGGTACGAATGCGCACTTGTGCTCACCACATGATGCGTAACTTGACAGCCGGCATGGCGATGATTACCTGCCGAGAGCAAATCATCAATACTATTACGACTAATTTGAAAGCTGCGTTTATTACTGCGCTGTTACCGACAACACCCCAGCAGGTACGAGGTCGTTTCATACTATTAATTATAAAGTCGTCTTGTCCACTGTTTTATTCACTTAACACAACGACTAATACACTCATTTCTTCCAGAAGGACATCATAGAGAGCGCCGCAGCCGTTCTCGCAGCTGAGAACATGGAGCTAGCGTGCGCATTCATTCAGAAGACCGCCGTTGAAAAGGCATTACCGGAACTCGACAAGAGATTGCTCAATGACTACGAACTGAGAAAACTCGCAAGGCAAGAAGGCAGACGATACTACGATCCGATCGTCCTAAGCTACCAAACTGAGAGAATCCCCGAAAGGGTCCGCTTGCGTGTGGGCGGTCCGACTGAATCCCAAATAGTCGTATACGAAGAATTCGCGTGCAACATCCCCGGTTTCGTGCCAGTACGCGACGCTGGTATGTTCATGCCAAAGCCATCCTCACAAGAGCAGATTCCACAGATGACTTACAGCCAAGTCATTAATCCAACCCAGGTTAGTTGAACCATTGTGTTCTCGTTCATTTTATCATTGGTTAATGTTAACGCTATGCGTACGCCTAGTTATTTATTATTTATTTTATTTTTTTCTTAATTACAGCAGATGTATGGCACCGATGAAATGGGTGCCCTGATTTCGGCGGCCGAAATATTCTTGAACAATGCCCTCTCTGTGCCCTCTTTCGCTGTGCAGGCCACAAACATGCACACCCTTCTTGAGTGTCTCATCATGGCAAGAAGGAATCGTGATTTTGTTTCTGGATATACACTACTTCAGAGGGTGAGTAGCTTCGTCCTTGTTTATTATCTATAAATTTCAAGCTGCACAATGTATTCTCTTTTTCTCGCATTATACTTGAAATACTGGCGATAATATATATATATCTTTGAATTAAGGTCCTAAATCTAAGATAGTACCTTAAACTAATTACAATCTAGGATACAAGACTAATAATAATTGATCATATTGTGTAGGCCGTAGAGGGGCTTCTAGACGGTCACTTAGTACCACCAGGCGGCAGTGGCGAGCACGTCGAGATGATGACTCGCTACCGTGATATCCATCTTCGAGTCCTGAAGCTTCTAGAAGACGCCAGAGTATACGGCCACGCGTGGACCACCAAACAAATCACCTGTTGCGTCACCGAGTGTCGCGATGAGCTCAAGTTCAATCTCGAAGCGATAGATTGTCTTGTGAGAAATCATCTTATTAACCTCCCACAAGTAAGTAACCTCAAACATCTGAACACAACCCGTCGTTATTGTTTTTGATATCGCATTAATGTTCAATTTGATCATGAAACAAACCTTTTCAGTACGACCTTGCGCTCGCGCATTTAATGGATAACGGAAACAATTACGTGGCTATAGCTTTTGCGATGCAACTTGTGCAGCTATACCTCGTCGACGATAGAAACAATATTCACGCCAATGAGGCTGATTTCTACCACACTACCGAATGTCTAGTGCGAATGATGTCGCACTCTCGTAATCCTCCACCCGAAGGCTTAGCGACTTTGATAGAAACCATAAGAATAAACCAAGACCCGAGCACGTACTTGGGTGAGAGGTCACCGCTAGGTCCCACTTCACATATCCACACTGGGATCATGCAAGTTCGAGTGAGTAGTTTTTAAGAATTGTTATAATGAAAGAATGTGTCTTTTTCTTCTTATATCACACAATTGATGAAGTATCAATTGTAGTAAGCACGAATTGTCCTTCGTCGTACTATTTTTTTTCCTACTGAAAGGCATAGATTATAAACTTGCTTCATAATAATCTTATTTTATGGAACTTATATTATTCATAACAAATTTTATGTGGTACTGTTTTTATAGAACCGCGAATACGATGACCCACCTGGTCTACAAGAGAAAACCGAAAATCTACTACGCGAATGGCGTAACGTTCTATTGAGCCCGCTCACCGAGATCGAAATCGCTCAAAACTTCAACATATACGTGCACCGCATGAATATGAATGGAATACTCAAATCGGACGACATGATCACCCGATTCTTTAGAATTGCGACACAAATGTGTATCGAGAATGTCTACCAGCTATTGACTGAGGACAGGCTGAATCCACCTCCCGTGCCTCCGAAGAGGGAGAAGTACTACGCAATGTGCGACTCGTTCATAAAACTGGTGTCTTTGCTGATCAAGAATACGGCAGATGCTGGAAATCCTACGCCAAAGTTGAATTTGTTGAACAAGGTATAAATGTTTGTTTTGCTTTAGTATCATTTATGTTGGATGACATGTTAACGAGGTGTGTCTTTTGTAGATTCTTGGCATCATCGCTGGTTGCTTGCTACAAGACCACGAAGAGCACGGAGCCAACTTCCAACAGCTTCCCTACCACAGACTATTACTCATTCTCTTCCTGGACATGAACATGGCTGAACCTGTTTTAGAATCTATGAATTATCAGGTTTGTGTTATGCTATTTATGTATTTGTTGCCTCTGTATTTATTATAGGTGATCTTCAGTATCTAAGTTCTGAGCCTATTACAACAACTCATCGAGGAACTAATACAACTGATTTTAGTTTGGAAAATATTATTTTGAGTTTCGTTATGTTCTGTGTTTCTAAGTTACAATACACCTCAATTTAAAAACCGACAAAGTTATACTCACAAGTGGCAATATATTTGTTTATTATTGAACAACTAACAAAGATAAACACATGGATTGATTGCTTACAAACAGAAGTATACTATATGAATGGTATCTAAGCAGTAAATTGTTACCGTTGTCATAGTTTTAATCACCGTAAATGATGCAGTTGTAAAAGAAATGCCCCATATCTTGTTTCAATATGAATATTACTTATCTAATAACGCTGTAGACATAAAAATACTACATCTATAATATAGAACCTAAAAATGTGAAACATACGACCATCACATGAAAACTACTGATTAACATTGGTGTATAAAAATTTCTAATCCCGGAATTCCCACGGGTTTAGAAGTTACACAGGTCACTCTGCGGGGCGTGGCCAGTATTTTATATAGTTTTATGAGGATAACAGCTCGAGGATAATAGATTTGATTGTATATCGCGTGCGGCAGGTTCTCACCGCCTTCTGCCACACGTTCCGCATCATCCGGCCGAGCCTGGCGCCGGGCTTCTGCTACGCGTGGCTCGAGCTGGTCGCGCACCGGGCGTTCATCAACCGCGTGCTCGCCGTCACGCCGCAACAGAAGGTACCTATCCGCACCGAACACCACACCTATAGTACCGTTACGTTCGCTTGTTTTAAGACGTTTCCTTTTTTGGCCGTCTATGAAATGATGTTTTTATTGGTACGGTGGATAAATGCGTGTCTCAAAAAATAATTTAAGGTATAGACATAGATGAGACATTAAAGTAAATGTACGTACGTAACGTATTAAGTACATAATGATGAAGTCTTGCTTTAATAGTTCGCCTGTTACTACAGAATTGTTCTGTTTAGGTCATATATGTACACCTTTCAATTCTATCATTTTTGCTCGTATTATTAACATCGTGGTATAAATGAATGTTTAGCTTTGAAGTATTAATACAAATATTAACTCATCAATGTTATTTTATAGACTGCCACTGTTTAATTTTAGATTATTCTTTTCGTTCCTCTTCTTACAAAGCTCAATTGTATAAAGCTGTGTGCTAGTTATATGTGGAACAAAATGATGTTATTCTAAGATTATACGATCAAAACTTAACTAAATAATGTGGTATAATTGAGCTTGTTTCTTTAACTACTGGCATTTATTTTCATTAATAGATTTTGTTGCTATTTGATTCATTTAGAACACATCTATCAAAAGTCATTATATGAAATACTACAGAAGTGTTGATTTCACTAAATATCTTTGTCATTTAGATTTTTTCATATGATTGACAGTTATTAAGTGAAAATACTTCTTTGATAATATGTATACTTGATAATAAAGTTTATAAATGTTATTTCTATATAAACTTTGTTATAAGTTTCTATAATTAATTGTCATTAACATACAACTATACCATTTTTGTTTTATTTTATGCCACCAAGTTATTCGCACTGGTAAAACAATTCATTCATTAATATTTTATTATTAAATTTGATTGTTATGGAATTGAATAAAGAGTTTGTCAAATTGCTAAAGTAAATTCATGTCTTTTGGATTATTATTTGCTCAGCAACGTTGTTTTACATGGAACATTCGATGCAATGAAATTACTATTACCTAATAATATTTCGTCTTCATATGATTTCGGTCATAAAATGTTATTTGAAATAAAATTAAATTATAAATAACGTATAAAAATGTTTTACCTGTTCACACGACGCTATGTTCATTGACCGCTTTTTACATGAACAATTATGTTGTTTGCTTTGTGTGCATGTTTTATTTTCCGTCAATGTTTGTGGCGTATGGATATTTTAGTTGTGTAAGCTTGAACGGCTCGTTAGAACAGGTTAATATCATTGCATCGGGTCGGCTTTAGTGTCAATGTGTTCTCATGCAGCAATATAAGTAGGTTTTACTTTTCCAGGGCTGGGGAATGTATTCGACACTCCTCATTGATCTGTTCAAATTCTTAGATCCATTCCTACGAAACACAGAACTCGCTTCGCCAGTGATGATGCTCTATAAAGGCACGCTGAAAGTGTTGCTCGTGTTACTTCACGATTTCCCAGAATTTCTTTGCGACTACCATTACGGATTCTGCGACGAAATACCGCCGAATTGCATCCAGATGAGAAACTTGATTCTCTCTGCCTTCCCGCGCAATATGAGACTGCCCGATCCGTTCACGCCAAATCTCAAAGTAGATTTACTGGCCGAGATCAATCTCCCACCTCGGGCTGTCATCAACTACGCAAATCTGATTCCATCGTCACAGTTCAAGAAGGATTTGGACGCGTATCTCAAAGCGAGGGCACCGGTCACCTTCCTCTCGGAATTGAGGAGCAATATGCAGGTAATTTCATTGTATAATAGCTCCGAATTTATTGGATTCTGGTGGTGGATGGACTGCGAGGTATGTCTTGCAAGATCTGTCTTTAAGTTCATCCTTTTTACATTTTATTTCTTTCTCATACCTCATGGAGGTAGAACGTGATTTATTTTCATAGCTTTGATAAACTTTGTTTCTGGTTGTATTTGTTTGTAAGTTGGAGGTTGGTCACGTGAGACAATGATTGTAGATCGTGAACGAGCCCGGGCGCCGGTACAACAGCCAGCTGATGAACGCCGTGGTGCTGTACGTGGGCACGCAGGCGATCGCGCACATCCGCGCCAAGGGGCAGACGCCCAACATGTCCACGATCGCGCACTCCGCGCACATGGACATCTTCCAGAATTTCACCGTTGATTTTGATTATGAAGGCCGGTGAGTTGATACTTTCAAGTAATTTCCAAACGATCCCACGGGGGTCCTTCGCTTGCTCTGAAATAAAAAATGCTATTTTTCTTCTAGAAATGTATTTACATATTACAGACGTAATGAATGTGTAAACCTGTTCCTTTTTACAATTTTTTTCCTAGTTTTGTTCGAAATAAGAAGTATGAAAGATATTCTTGTGATCAACTTACGACTTAATTGTATTATTTCATAGTGAAAGTTTTTATGACTTGTTAGTAAAGATAGCGAGAAACAATAAAGATTGTTTCAACAAAATAATATTTTAACATATTATTTATTATGTTTGTAGTTTTCTATTCTATTATAAGTTATTTCTTAAGACAGTAAATTTATGTAACGTTATGTTATTTTTTTTATAGTATGCAATCTTACCTTTAATTTGTAATACGAATTTCTTTATTGCTCTTGTCATTTTTGACTGTAAAATGAATACCCAACTGTCCCTCCAGGTACTTGTTCCTGAATGCGATCGCGAATCAGTTGCGCTACCCGAACAGCCACACGCACTACTTCAGCTGCTGCCTGTTGTACCTGTTCGCGGAGGCCAACTCGGAGGCGGTGCAGGAGCAGATCACGAGGATGCTGCTCGAGAGGCTGATTGTCAACAGACCGCACCCCTGGGGCCTGCTCATCACCTTCATAGAGCTCATCAAGAACCCCATCTATAAGTTCTGGTCGCACGAATTCGTCCATTGTGCGCCGGAAATTGAGAAGTGAGTATATTGTTGTGTAGATTATCACTGCATTTTATTGATGAAGATAATCTCATTTCGTTATTATCAGCATTATAAAGAATGTATAACTTAAGTTTCGGCGCTCGCTCTCATCGAACAAAATGTTTCATAGACAAATTTGCCTAACACGATTACGTATGGAACCCTTCTTTTTCTATGTACGCGGATCTTTTATCCAGTCTGCACCCAATACTTACGTCTGCGACGTTTGGAAAGAGCAAGCCTAACCAGGATGTCCATTTTGATACTAAAAAATAATTTAATAATTTTAACGTCAATCTAAAATTTTAAATTTTGTGTCAAGTTGTCGATGTGGGGAAAACAGTTGCCTGACGTATCGCAGGCAATAGTTATAATTTTGTTACAATTTTAAGACAGACTTGTTGATGTGAGGAAAGTCTGTCATGAAACTTTCTTGACTTGTGAAACATTTTGGTATTTGATGCTGAATTTATTTAAAGTCTTTAGGGAGTGTCATTTATACGAGATTACTTGGCCCAGGCGTTCTGGAGGAGACATATCGACTCACGTACGGGAGTGTACAGCCGCCTAAATTTTAATCTTAACCCGTATAAAATGGCATATATAAAAACGTAATGTTTGTCAGGTTGTTCGCGTCAGTGGCGCGCTCGTGCATCGCGGACAAGACGGGCGCCGGCGGGGGCGAGCGGGATCTAGTTGAGTAGCGTCGAGCCATTTGGGAGTCTGTCCGGTATAAGCAGTACTTCCCTGGCTTTGCCGAGAGAGGTGCGTACACATAATACATTATTGTTTCAATGTTCTTTGATTACAAAGCAAATGTATGTATTTAATTTCTGCAAATCATTGAGGTATACCGTTCGGCATTCACTTCATCGCTTTTTAGTGGAAAAAGAGAATGTATAACCGTAAAGTAGACAGGTACATGAGTCAAACTTCATTCAAAGTGTTGTCGAGCAACGCAAACATAGAAAACTGTAGAAGGGAGAGTGTGTATTTGGTTCTAGTAAAAAAATAAAAATATATTTATTATTTTTATTGTACACTTGCAAGTTGCGTTCACAATATACAGGAAGATAACAAGAAATCGTTTGCCACTTAAAGTATAAAGAACAAGCGGTAATACCAATGTTACTACTTTTTCATATCACTATTCTACTTGTTCATATCACTATTCCACTTGTTCATGTGGGTGACAGACAGAGGCCACTATGACTATTGAATAAAAAGTTGGTAAATAGTATACATCAATGTTGAATATAATCTTATAAAATTAACACGTCTAATAAGATTTGTTTGTCGCACAGGCTCTCAAGAGGCGCAGGCGGATGCGCCGCAGCCCTCAACCTCCTCCCAGCCCCCTCCAAAAGTGATGCATTGGAACAAACTATTCAAGAAGTAAACATTGACGTGCGTGCGCGGAGTGTGCATACGCGATAGGACGCTGTACTCGTGCGTGTCGAACTATGCCGGCCTGCACAGTGATCGGTTACACACGACCCCCGAGTGACGTAAATTGTTCATTTCATTACGCGAATTGACGCTTGCTCGCAGAACATTTACATTTTACACATTACAGATTTGAAAATTTAACATTGATAAAGAAATTCCACGAAACGATTACGATCAGACGATCGAGAAGGAAAACGCAGAGAGTAGTCGAATATTTGATACGGTTAATTTATAAACTGTTTTCTGTGATATTTGGTCAAGAGATCGCATGAATGATAAGTGATTCGGTCATAACATTAACTCGACATTTCAATTGCGACTAATATGCTCGGATCATATATGATTTGGCACACATATTCAAATATGTCAAGGATCAGGTCAATTAAGACACCCCGTTTTTCTTCATGAAATTCGGGGAGGTCCGGAGCCTGGCTGAAGATCCTTAGAATAAATAGTATTGATGTTCCTCATGTCAAAAATGTGCCCTCGCTCCCATAGTAGATTTTAAAATAAATCTTCATAATTTGTGTATATAGTGAACAGAACAATAGAAATATTCTTTATAGCCTTAAAAACTTTCGATGGAATTCTACTTGATTGACATTTAAAACATATATATCTCATTGCCGTAGAAACGGTGTCATTATTTCAATATGATTGTTATCAATAATTTTTCCATACTTAATACTTATTGGTACACGTTAAAGAAGTTTTTCTGATGATTATATTAGCATAACAGTAAGAGTGGAATCAATGAATGAATTCAATTGATTAGTTTTGAATTATTATTTAAAATCTTTAAATGTGATATATTAACGTATACCGATATTTGTGAATATTGTATATACCGATGAGATGTTATATGTAATGTGGTGTGTGAATAAAATACTGAATTAAACAGTTTAATCACTTCATAGGCATTTTTTGTGCGAGGTTATTTCAAAGGATGTGTACGAGACGGCTCAAATTTCATAAGTAATTTGGCTTAGGCAATGTTTTATTGCTTGTTCATCGCGGACGTATTTATGTAGGTTAAGGCCCTGTACATGCTAAGCGGCTTCCGCCACTTGTGAACTAGCATTAAAGTACGATAGCACAATAGACATACTCCTGCGGTACCTCGCCTTAGATGTGAAGCCGTGAACATTTCTCATTAACTCGGTGTTAGCTCGTGAGTCACTTCGTCAATTGTCTTACAAAGTAACCATAACTTGCGCACATAAGTCAATGTTTATGGGTCGCGCGCCCCTGTAGCCGCACGCGTGCGACAGAAGCTGCATCGAGTCGCACTCGTTCGGAAACATGGACACGCGATTGTATTGTGTTGTAACACTAAACTTAGTTTTTTGAACCGTTTCCATGTAAGTATATATTAAGATTCACTTATGTAATTTAATTAGATATAGTTGTTCAAGTACTAATTATTGTAGTTTTAATTACGTTTAATTATTTAAGGTTCCAAAGCGCGTTGCATTTATCCAGATATTGAGAATATGATTATGATTGTATTTAATTAGTAAGAATTTAAATTAAATATTGATTAAAATGATTTAATTATTCTGATGATAAGCGACGCGTTTTGTAATGCGTTTTCGTTTGTAATTTCAAGTAATTTAATGTGGCGTATGATATGTTCTACGCTACAACTTGTCGTAAGCCATGTACTCCCATTTTTTAAAGGTGTTTTAAATAAATATTTTTTCAGCAATTATGGTTTTCATTCTCTCATTCAAACGTACATCTCGTTTTAGAATTGAGTCAGAAATAGATTACAGAGTATATTAATAAATGACACTTATTAGATATGACACTGAGTTATTAAAGATGGCGACATCTATGCTGCAATTTGAATCTCAATACAATAAAGCTGGGTTTGGTGTCATCTAAAAGTTCCTGTAACATCCTCAAAATTAATAACACGAACATCAAGAACAGAACGTATATATCATGAATCTCGGAAGATGGCAGTGCGTTCGACCACCAAACGATTTACTTTTGATTTTGGGCGAATAATATAATGTATAATTGCTAGATTTTCAACAAGAACTCAGGGGCGACATCAATTCGCGTCGAACCCAATAATTATCTTAAATTAAACTTTTATAAACATTGACTTTAAGGCTATGCAAATATAAATTCAATTAGGAATAAAGATTTCCCTAAAATAATTTTCCAAGTTCTAAAAACTACTGTCATTGAAAATATATTTTGTAATATTACAGTGGTGTGCTCAAACTACTGTCTTTAGATATTAGGGTAGAGGGTGTGCTCGCGATATGCCATAATAGTAATTAAGGTTGTTAGTACTTCCTTGAATATCCCACAGATAGCGCTTAGTAAATGCTCTGTAAGCTTGTTTTACAGCATTATAACTTCCGAACTTAAACAAAAGATGGCGAAAGTAGTCCTCGAAGTCAAAATTGCTTTTAAACAATCATTGAATTACATAGATTTTGTTACATTTTGATGTTAAACAAGTCATGGGATTAGGCTTTTGGTTTGTAATAATTAAGGCTAGATGTCGATTTATTATACACGACCCCATACCTTACACTCCAACTTATATTATGTGAGTTACCTTCGTGTACTCATAAAAGTTTCTCGGGAGAACGAAATTAATGTTGCATTCAAGACAGTAAAAAAATCACTTTAAGCTATTTTTTTGCAATAAGTTGAATTACAATTTACAATTGAATAAGAAGAATATGAATTTCACCCAAATTCAAGTTCTGATAAGATTAAAGTCCAACTGTAAATAAAGCATAAGATTCCTGTCATTATAAGAAAGTGCTCTGGACTCACAAAATATGATCAGCAAAAATTCCATATCCCACAAACGAATAGCTAAACTAATCGAAAATATTATTACAATATAATAGGGAGCAAACGTATTTTTGTAACATCGAAACGTATTAGGCGAGCATTTTTGTCACCGCGGGCGGCGCTCAAATTATTTTACACGCATTAAATGTTTTAATAACACGTTAGGGGTCTGAGGAGAACGCCCTGCGGTCTGCACAAGGGTCTATCACATCACAACTGTTCAATTAAATCCACGGCGCTGTGGGGTGTCGCGAACATCTCGGTGTAAGGCGTTGCTGTACGGAGCGCGGTTTAACAACGCTTTATTGTGTATGACGCCTTCATCAATGAAAAAGCTGTCAAATTGAGAATTTTTATGTTTGTGTCTGTGTTCATCGAAGGCTAGGCTTTTCTTGTATCCTCAAAGTGAAGTTTTTACATGTCACTAAGAATACAACAACTGCATATGTATGTGAAATACAGGAATGGTTATGATTTAGGAATAGCACTTGATCATCTCATCCTCTCAGTCCTATGTTCTATATTTTTGTCACCAATATGCAATTTTCGAAAAAAATCGCTAAAATTTCATTTTCGGGGCAAACGTTGAGTCATAATATAAATTTATGAGTAAAAAAATGCCTATAATTTGATAAAAAGGCGAGCATACTATAGATACTTATAAATACCTACAGTGTAAACATACACTTCAATTTAACTAAACCAAAAATCATATTCTTAAAGAACTAAAGCCGAAGCTCGTCGTTTTCGAAGCGATGCATCGTTGAATGTATTAAAACCCCTTAGGTCAACATAAACCCATCGAAAGTAACCATGATTTTACGGTGGTTACAGCGAGTTACGCAGAAGTACCCACCACTGCTGGCTATATTCAACAACATAATATTATTATGTACAAGAGAGCATGCGTTTGTATTTGCATAGAAAGTAACTTTTAGGCAAGAAAGTAATAAAAAATATATATACTACAATTTTTACAATGACATTTATAATACAAAATATATTTGCGCATCAGCTTCGTCAATGGTCTAATAGGCTTCATAATGATAAATAGTGATTTATTGATTAATTATATCGAAACGTGGAGTAAAGAAAGGAAATACCACAAAATCAACAAAAAAATATGTATTTGAACTTTATTCGTAATTAATTTTAGGTGTTATCTAGGGCTTTCCTTACATTTTATATGAGGTATAATACAATATAAAAAGAGTGCTCAAAAATTTTATCATCAATGGAAGAATATAATATAGGAATATTAAATATATAATATATTGTGGCATACACATAAAACACATCTAGCTGTTAAGCGTAACCTACGACTTGACATCAATCAGAATGCGATAGCGGAGAATATGTATTATTTGAGGCAGAAATTTATGAGTTAGAATTATACGTTCGGGACTCGAACCGCATTCCCTGGCTATACACAACCACCATACAATTACCTACGTATACGGACAGACAGTCGTGCGTTTGTTGTGAATATTTATTAAGATTGGATGATTTTTATATAATTTTCTCTCAATTATCTCCGAGTTTTATAGTTGCTATTTTTAGCGCGAAATTATAGGGCATGTGTTAAAATGTAATTGTTGCTTTTAAATGTTATTAATGACGGTTAAATCCTTTAAGACTATACGATATCAGCTTAACGCTTATATTTACTTTTGACAAGCAAATTGACTGATAAATTTGACATGGATCGTTAATATTCGATTCGTTAAAAATTGGCCAATTTAATGTAAAAGTACGCAAAATTTTATATGGAAAGTCGATGAACAAACTTTAATTTATAAAACTTTTATTTTTTGAGAAGATTGTCTTAGTATTACCAACTATACTATGCTACAATTTCTTGGCATATTTTGTACAATTTAGTGTATATTTCACATGTTTTTAATAGATTTTAATTTAAATGTGTTTGAACTTTATTTTTTTTTAGTATCCACTGTTTTAGAAATACCTATGACTTGTGTAGAAGTTAAACTTTGAGTAGATTTCGATTTAACTAGTCGTACAAATTGTAGTTTCACAACAATAAATATAAATCAATTCGTAGTTTCCTTAATATAAAGGTGGCTTAGAGATAAGTTAAGTACCTGTTTTGATGACAGATGCATATCGAATTATCGATTACTTTAATCATCGAAAAATTTAAAACATCAATATTATCTTGTTACTATAATTTTCGATATTTTTATTTCGTTGCCGACATACCTACGCCTTAAGTTGACTATTGTGAACAAATTTATCATTTCTTTTTATATCAGTAACACAATTATTATTTCTAACATGAGAGTTAATCTGCCCTAAATTTGTTTACGCGTTTTTAATGCAAAATATCGCTCGCGGTCAGTGCGTGTATCTGTTGAAAGCAAAGGGTATAGCTAATACAGGCTTTCAAGTGCTACTGTATACAAATTTGAATTGTTTTATTATGTTCAACATTTTACCGATCGCCTAAATAGCAGCTTATTTGCATCGAAAATTAATATGTTTCGTTATTTTATCGAATACCTTTCTTATGTAGTTTGACGATGAAAGAAATATATTTTTTTGATCATCAGCCATCAGCCTACATATTACAGAGGAATATGTTTGGAATATTTTTTTAACATCAATTGCAAAATAAAAGTAATAGCAAAATAAAATGCGTTAAATGATTGGGTCAGTTATTATATTTTGGTTATACAATCAAACAAAAGAAATCTAGAAGCCTATACGAATATTTTTAAAATATAAACTACAAATTTGGTATTCCTAACATGCTGCACTTCCATTATAAGTGTAAAAATATCTTCAATCTCTAATAATACCTAGTAAGTTTAGGTATTGTATTTTTGCCACCTATGATTGAATAATGAAGAAGCTCATGCCTTCGCTATGATTAAATAATGCCGTTGCAGCTGGCGCTTTCGGCTCCAAGATGTAACTTTCTAGAGTACACTTCTAGTTGTCCAACTGGACTATTGAAAGTTTTCGGATATTTTTAGTATGCTAGGCAATTTTCACAAATAGGTACATCCGTTTATCAAAGTTCAGAGTAAATGATTAAATCGCTTCGCTGGTTCAGTGCTGTCGGGTAAACGTTCCTTTTAGACGTCAAAAAAAGTTTTGGTCTAGCAGGGAAAAAAAAGATAATCTACTTGCCAGTTGCCCTATGGCACAAAAGGACGACTTCACTTTACAAAATCTATTTTATTATGACGTAAATGAGTCAGTCATAAATTGCAATAAACAATCTTGTTTAAACTTATAAGTTAATATTTTTTGTACTATCTACAAAAGCACAACATACAGACCGACATATGTAAATATAGTAGGAACACTGATTCATAAAACAATACCGACTGGAAAGCGGATCGCGAATCTTCTCGTAAACCGTCTATTCTAACCGTTTCAAACAAAAACCTGGCTTAATTTTAAGGTAAAGGGAGCTACCGGCTTGCAGCCGCTCATTACTGTCTACAATCAAAAGTAATTTCAATAAATATGGACGCCGTGCTCTCCGCTATCCCTTATATCCCTACTAATAAACAGTTCAGAATCACGAGAAAGCTGATCGATGCTAAAATTGATGTATTTATTATGACTTTCTCACGATCTTGAATAGCTACGATTTATACATTATAGTTGCGAATAAATTAACTTTAAGGAATGTTAAGTTCAGAGCTACCATGCAACGTGCATATTCGTATATTAAATTAGGACCTGCTCTACGAGTTACGATTTAATAAAACGGGCAAGTGCGTGTTAGACCATGCGCAATGTAGGGTCTTTTAGTTGCAATCCTATTTTATGTAGAAGGGGGCTTTTTTGATACTATGATTCTATTGATTTACTTAATATTTGGGCGACCCATGCCACTTTATGCAATCGATTTAACTTTGCGCGCCCAGGCGTATCACCCATTCGATCGAATGTGTTAGAATTTGGTACATTTTATCATACAGGGACAAAAGTATTGCCAATATCAAAGTAATAGGTAAGTGGTGATTCTAAGTTGTGTATATCTTTGATAGCGATAAGTACTAAATTGAGTACGATCTGCTACCATGAAGCAGATTGGCGGGTAGTTATAGTGTCGCTTCTGTGTGAAGTTGTTAGTTTACCTTTCAAGGGCGTCATAATTTTTGTTATTCTAAAAACGACCACTTTGCCGGCTATTGCACGACTTTAGATACTATGGTAGGTAGGTAGGTACTACATATTTTTGAACGAATTTAGTCATAAAATTTATAGACAAAGAAATGTGAACATATGACTATTGGTCTTTTTAGGAAAAATAAAAAGTGTCAAATTATGTGTACGTTGCATTTTATTTCTACTAATTTTAGAATTTTTCGTCATTCAAATATTTTAATTAATGCTATGATTTGTTAAATGTTCCAAAATATAGGCTTTACCAAGTTTGAGTTCTAATCCAAGTACTGTTTCCAAATGGATGCAATAATTTCAATTATATTTTGAACAAAACCTCCTGTATGCGTGCAGAACTATAAAAATTCAAATAGGCTCAAAAGCATTAGAAAACAGGGAAAACGGCGACAATTATTCAAAGAAGTCTCATATGGAAACTAGTTAACAAATTGCAAATTATAATACAAACATTGCGGAATATAACGTAGTCCGCTGAAAGCAAGCGCGGCTGTACAAGGCATAATTAATCACATAGATAACTCGGCCAATGAAGGAAGGAAGCCAGCCACATTTATATTTTGTGTGACAAAATAGCCCGCCGTTTGATCCGGACGTAAAAACTGAGGCGGAGCAGGATGGGGTTGTGCACACTTTATCGATAATTTGTAGTAGGAAAATCGCATGTAGGGCAATTTTAATAAATATTGTTGGATTTATTATATAGCACAAGTATCGATATTATGGACAGAAAGCATTAGGGTTTACCATGGGAGTAGTTAGCTTATTGAGGCGTTTTAAATTTCGCGAGCGGATATTATATCTAGTAGACATGCTACATGTTAGCATGTATACTTGTTATATTACAAAAACAATTGTCGCAAGTATCGATAGCGTGGACAGCACTACGGTTTAACATGGGAGCCCTTAGCGGTGGCTTATCGGGGCGTTTTACATTTTTATTGCGAGCGGATATTGTATCTAGTATACACGCTAACGTGCTGGAAGTATCATCACAAAACAATTGTCGCAAGTATCGATAGCGTGGACAGCACTACGGTTTAACATGGGAGCCCTTAGCGGTGGGTTATCGGGGCGTTTTACATTTTTATTGCGAGCGGATATTGTATCTAGTATACACGCTAACGTGCTGGAAGTATCATCACAAAACAATTGTCGCAAGTATCGATAGCGTGGACAGCAATACGGTTTAACATGGGAGCCCTTAGCGGTGGCTTATCGGGGCGTTTTACATTTTTATTGCGAGCGGATATTGTATCTAGTATACACGCTAACGTGCTGGAAGTATCATCACAAAACAATTGTCGCAAGTATCGATAGCGTGGACAGCACTACGGTTTAACATGGGAGCCCTTAGCGGTGGCTTATCGGGGCGTTTTACATTTTTATTGCGAGCGGATACGGGCCGCGTTGCACAGACTTTATTATTTCTCCCTTGCAATTATTGTTTAGAAAACTTTCC
The DNA here is from genome assembly GCA_001586405.1 of Phoebis sennae. Classification (NCBI taxonomy): domain Eukaryota; kingdom Metazoa; phylum Arthropoda; class Insecta; order Lepidoptera; family Pieridae; genus Phoebis; species Phoebis sennae. The sequence continues at coordinate 205,487 of LQNK01000508.1, forward strand.
GCTAATCAAACTAACATGACTCAACGAAACGTTTTCATTTGTTCCGTTTTGCGATCGATTGGTTTAATGCAAATAGGAAGGAAAGTGTGGATTTTGGGGTGTCTATAAATACGTACGAAAATCTGTAATCAATACACACTGTTTTAATACAAAAAAAAAAATACGGAAAATATTATTACGAAATAGATCGGGAGTCACAAAAATAAAATGCACAATATTATAACAGACACACAATATTATTCTTATTTAAAATACATATTTTTATGCGTTAACTACAATAATATCTCTGTTGTTATAATTCTACTATAAACAGACATAAAAGTAAATATTAATTTCGATAATATCCAAAATAATGTTAAAACATTTTCAAATATAATTATTTAATAGTTCTTACCATAGACAGGCATAGATGTTGCACCATAGATGTTCTTGAATCGATTTATAAGTAGGTGTCTTCTTGGAAGGCCCCTCTGTCTTTTCCTTTCCGCGGAAACGAAGGGCCAGACCATGATTTCCGCGCGGAAACGTGACCGACTCCTTACTATCTGGGATACCTGTACAATTGTTCATAGATTGCTAGCTGTGTTATCGGGATTAAGAAATGAAACTTTAAAATGTCATAGAAACCGGGACGGGCAATTCATAATTTATTGATCCTAGATGAAAAATTAAAAAATCGTTTTCTTTCTACACAAAAATATGTATTTGGACACTTTCAGTTCTTCGAAACGTAGATGGCCCGCGGGGATCATCAAATTAAATTATTAGCTGAGATAAAGTTGAATCCATCAAACGAAAGGTTTATCCTTCATTTGATATATTAAATTTCTATATATAATATTATAAGCTTTTATCTGCACAAAATGTAATAGCCTGCCCAATCGATATCATAGTGGCCAATCTCAAAGATGCCAAGCCAGGTGCGCAGGAGATATTACAGTGCACAAGAAGATATGTGCGCGAACGCAGGTGTACTCTCATAATCCGATGGAACGACTTACGGACATGATTGAAGAGAGATCAGGCGCAGGACCGACGGCCATTACGTGTACCAACACCGCCAACTTCCTGACTACTGCGAATATTTGATTTTTTTTTTCGCTCCACCCGGGAATCGAACTCGAGACCTCTCGATCTGTAATCAAAGATGCTATTATTGGACGATGTGCGTGTGTGCGATGTGTAGAGCTTTACGAAAATTTCATTTACGAAATACTGGGTATTTTTTCTGAGTGTGTCCATTTTTTATAATCATCTAGATATAAACAATGATACATATAAAATGTATAGATTTAAAAATATGCATACTCATACAGTTATTAGTATCATAAATTATCTTGCAAAGTGAGTAAATTACTGTCACTGTTTCTTATATCTATACTAATATTATAAAGACGAAACCTTTGTATTTATGTATTTTTGTTTTGAATAGGCTCAAAAACTACTGGACCGATTTCAAAATGTCTTTTATCATTACTTAGAGGGATGCTTCCGAATCCGTATAGGCTATATTTTATCGTGGAAAATATATAGTATATAATATTATGCTACGGGAGCGAAGCCACGCGGATCTGCTAGTCATTGATAAAAAGAACACGTGCGTACGTACAAATCATTATGTCCGCTTATTTTAAAGTACCAAAATGTTTAAAAATTAAAAAATAAATTTGGACTCGCTTTGAATAACGTACCTGTATATCCATAGCAATTCTATGAATATAATCACTATTTTCTTTGCAATTTGATGAAATAACTGTCGTACGTTAGACCATTATATTATAAGAGTTAAAGTTGAATATTTTTTACATTGCGATATGCATGTGGAATATAGACATTTATGACATTTCTGTTGTAGCGAGTTTCCTAGGCGTAGTTGTAATTCACTTTACTATACCTTTAAGCCCTTAGTTTGCTCTACCATATAAAAATGACGATTAATAAGCATCACATTAATTTCTATTCTATTTATTAATGTAAAGACCACACTGAAAAATAACCAAACACAAAATTACTTATTTTGATAAATTATTCAGATATTTGATGTTTTAACGAATATTTTTTAACGTTAAAATAAACCCAAATAACTATAACATTATTTATAATAACAATTTAATGAGATACATAGGTAACAGATAAAGTGGCGCGTCTCCAGATTGAATTGCGTACACTTGATGTCCCTAAACCGTAAGCCCTCGATATATAATTTATTAATAAGCGGCAAGGTGAGAGAAAATTGAATAATGCTCCCCACGAAAATAAATTGCCAAAACGTTACCGTCTTGGGGATGGCAATATTTGAATTATATCAACTTATAAACGACCAATGGAAGACGCCTTTCTAATTCCGACGCGATATATGCAACCAATCATTTGGCTGTATTTGGATTTGAAATTTTACGTTTTGGAAACATTTTAGAGCTATCGCTAAGCCTTGGGGCAAATCAAATCGTTAGTCAATGGGGAGAAACGGTTGTATCGAACCGTATGCCTCGCTCTTGCTTCTAGGGTATTTCATATTCAAATATTTTGGTTAAATTCCACGTTGTTACATCGTAGCCGTCGCGAATCAATTGTTCGTATCTAAAATCAGCATCTGCCACACGAAGATATCATTTTCACGTTCGAATTCACATGCGAGTACAAAGGCTTTCACTCCTAGATATTCCATATAATCCCATCTGTCGGATTTCATACTTGAAACTAGCGCTGTATTACTAGTTTTAGAGATGTTGACGAATGTAACTGAAATTAATATTCAGATTATTACAATCAATGTATTATTTTGATTTATGTTTGAGATTTTTAATCGCATACGATATTGATAAATTAATTATGTTGTCTTAGGATCTAGAAACGTAATTTTTAAGGTGTAAAAGGATGCTTTATTTTTTATTTCTCATAACAAAGTAATAAAAGCATTTGAAACTGTTTAAAATGTCAATCAAATATATAGTGAACACGAGGTAATACCTATCTACGGAATACCGCCTTTGAGGACACACCCAGCGCCTACCATTGAAGCATGGTTACGTTTCGATTTCCTTTGAAATTCTATTATAATATCCTCTTGTCGTTTGCAGTTCCGGCTTAGGCTTTTACGAGATTCAGCCTTCAGAGTAGTCTATTATTGAACGGTGAATAAAGGGAATACCTACGTACATTATTATATAGTGCATTTGATCTTTATGATCTTTGTATGCAGTTTTTTAATTAATCTTTGTGGAAAAATCCAAAAAATATTAAACTTGTTTACTACGAAAAAAACTATCAGTACTTAATTTATCGTATTATTGAAACTCGGTATTCTTAATGTCAGTTATTAAAATATAGCCGTTTAAGAATGGTTATAAATGCTTATAGTTAGTGGTAAATAAAGGTAAAGTTGTATGTTTGTCGTTGCCTAATGACCTTAGAGGGTGGTGCCATAATAAAGTTATAGTTTATTGCCCGTGTGTTTGTTCGTCCGTGCGTCATGGGCGCGCCTCGAGTTATGCCGTTCTCATTGACACATCGACTCGTCATATGTTAATATAAATATTTTTTTATGCATAAACTTAGTCTAATGAAACCTGAATGTTAGTGATTTATTCTTACTTTAAAACTTTGCATCTACTTGCTTTTTTCTACAGTTTGCATTTCTACACTCACACACGCATTGAATGTCACCTACATACAATGCATGTGTGTGATGTATAACTGTCTCAAACATTGATGTTTTAAGGAAAATGTAGTCCTCATTAAAATAATTTTACAGCGATTTTTTTAAGATATGCTACCGAACCAAAATTGCCCTAATTTCGAAGCAACTACTCGACGTCCAATTACTTTTCAATTATTTTAGTACTCAAAATTGCTTACTTACAAAATATAGTGTTTCATATGAATAACCAATTAAAGATGTATGCGGACATCACGCGCTGAGGTCGTGGAGGCTCAGGACATGTCTTGTGAAGTTCGACACGACGACAATATTACATCGCCGGAATTATAAATGATATGAACTGTTAGTATCACGACGTGTGTGTTACTTAATTTATTGGTTTAATTCGTGCGAGCGTAGAAGGTGGTAAACCTAACCTGAATGTCTGTTGCAATATGTGGTTTTTTATACTTCGCTCCTGTAGAATAATGTTATAAATATAGCCTATGTTACTCGTGGATAATGTAGCTTTCGAATGGTGAAAGAATTTTTAAAATCGGTCCAGTAGTTTTTGAGCATATTCATAACAAACAAACAATGTTTTCCTCTTTATGCGCCTGTAGCTTAATACTATACGACATAATATAGTATTCCCCCATTAATGGTAAAAAAAAGTTCTTCCCAAATCAGATTTTCCTCAGATTAGAATGTTAGGACAAACTAAAATACAAAATCATCAGCTTAATATTATAAGTATACATAGATTTGAGTCTTGGTAATCAAATTAAGTAAATCTCTCTTCAATATTTTCTATGCGTTAGCAAATTTAAGTACTATACTAATAAGTGAAAAATATTGACGCATTATTTTGTATAAAAATATATCTCATAAGTTTTTTTCATGATTGCAATAAAACTTCTTCACGTTCATTTGTTCCAATATTTATCCACCTCGTAGGTAAGTATCTAATAAACTATCAATGGAAATAACTCCCTATACTTTGCTGCAGCTAATTAAAGAAATCGCACAAATATAAAAGGCAGGTAAATAAGGATGATTTTTATTTTATATTTTTTAATAATTATATTATTCATTTATTAAAGTATTGGAATGAGTTAAATAGATGTGCTTAACCATATTGCTTTTTAATACACGCTTTAAACATACTGTACTTTATTATTAATCATTATTTTCTTTGCTTGATATGTTTACATATACACAGTGACATGTCTATTATGAGTGAAAAGTGAAAATAGCTGACTGCCTTGTTGGTCTAGTGGTTGCATCTTTGACTACAGATCGAGGGGTCTCGGGTTCGAATGCCGGGTGGGGCCAAAAAAAAAATGTTATTGAGATTTTTCTGACAAAGAAATCTCAGTAACAGCCCTGAGTCTGGAAGTTGGCGGTGCTGGAGCACCCCCGTGCCTCGGAGAGCACGTAAAGCCGTCGGTCCTGCGCCTGATCTCTCTCCGGTCGTGTCGGTCTACCGTCCCATCGGGCTATGAGAGTAAAGGAATAGAGAGTGCACCTGTGTTTGCGCACACACTTGTGCACTATAATATCTCCCGCGCAGTTGGCTGATCTCTGTAGAGATTGGCCGCCGTGGCCGAAATTCGGTTAGGAGGAACGTTATGAGTGAAAATTATTTGAAATTCTAATTCAGTTCATGTCTAAATAGGAGTTATGAAGGTATTGATGTTGTACAGTTATAGTCTTGTTTTTTTCTTAACTAATCTATTTCTGAATCTAGAAAACCGTTTTTGAATTACCTAAAGTATACTATTTCTCTTACACACCAATCCTGTCGGGTTCCATCTACATAAAATTTAGCAAAGACTTATGTTATGCGTACATAGACGAGTCTCTTAAGACATTTAAGATAACCTTAGGAAACATTCAAAACGCCCAGTTAATGTACTGCGACATTGTTTGTGGCCGTGTGTTCCATCGATAGCTCTAGCCACCCCCGAGTCTAGACCGAAGTAGGCCACGCGATGGGGCACGATCGTGCAGATTATATGCACGCATTGCAAACGATATTATTACTTTTATCACATTCAAGTCAATTATTAAACCATATAAAAGATGTTGTAGCACTGACAATATAGTGCAATAGGGATAAAAATTAAAATATTTTTTGTTGCTTTAAAAAGAAAGGAATAATTAGGCGTTATTTATTTTAGACAAATAGTTCTGATTGATTAGTTTTTTGGTAGTCAATCATGCTCAATGATTAAGGTGCTTTGGGTGAGGTCTCCATCTAGCAACAGACGAAGATAGGCTAACAATTATAATGAAGAAAAATATAGGGCTAGAAAACTTACAAATGTGGTATCGCCTTATGAATGGATGGATTTTGATCTTGGTTGTAGTGTCATAGCGATTTAGTAGAAGAGTCGGGTTGCACTGCTGATTTATATATCATTCTTTATGACAGAAAAAAATCTACTTTTTTAAATTGGATTAATTATTATTTGCAAACATTTTTCTCACGATATATTTTATTAGTGTAAGAATTCAAATTTATTTAGTTTGATGATGCATTACTGTCATAGAATAAACCAGAACTTTGTCTACCTACTTGTTGAAGGGACATTGCGTGGCCATCGAGACACTACAGCATCGGAATCTGTTCAAGGCAGCAGATAGCTACTAGGCTTAGCTAATCTATTTGCGGCTTCTTGAGTGGTTTAGCATAATTCAACCATATTAGTGCTTCAAAGAGGTACTTTTAATAGGATTGCTTGTACGCCAGATTGACGTCTGCCGTCCAAAGGCGTCCATCTTGCTCTATAGACATGGGAATTCGATTAGGAGAATAATTGGAGTGGTCACCTTCCGCCTCCTACCGTTGTGGAGTATATTTGATCCTGACGTGACCACAATCTGAGCGTATAGGCTTTATTTTTAATTTATTATATGGTAAGTTATTAGAAATTTAATGTTAGAAATTTTATATTGTAAAATTGAATATAGGTAGGCACGGACTTTGTCTAGATTTCAAAAATAAAAAAAAAGTTGTTTTCTAGTTTTTAGTGTGAGGAAGTTGGTTCTATTTTGTTGACAAAAAGTTATTATTCAATACGCCGTGCTTATGATAGTGCAAATAGATTTGATTTGCCAATTTAAGTTAATTATTCTTATTATTTTCATCCTCTTAACCGTAATAAGTACTCATTAATTAGTTTACCAATAAATTATTGAAAATGTTTACATAAAAAAGACAATGTATGTAGTCAGTATTTTTGGAATATAGTATCGATGCAATATAAGATCCGTAGGCGATGTATACGTGATATCACAAATTCATTACAATCGATCAACCATGATATGTAACGCATACACGGAGAGTTACAAATTACAATGTATAATGGATTCTAGATATTCATCACTACTGCACTTTGCAATAGAACTGTTTAAACGTATATAAGACAATGTTAAACAAGTGGTGTCAAATCATGAATAACTGATAAAATGAATGGTCGAACTAAGTATCCGCAACCATAACACATTGTCATAACACCGCGATTTGTACGGTAGGCGCCGCGGGCAACCGGCAACGATCCACCGAGTTGCATACTTCCATATAGCAGCATGCAACGATGATTCTTGCTGGTCGGGAATTAGACCGATGCACAAATATTACACAAACGGCCTATAATTAATTCCACTCCGTACTCCGTCTCTCGCATTTGAACGAGAGATTTCAGATTGGCCGTCAGTCGTGGCCGCTCATAATTGATGTCATTGATTATACATTTGCATGAGGACGTTACATTCGTTGCTAAATTTGGTGTTTTGATGGCAAAAACAGACCACGATCTAGGCAGTCTAGATTCGATTACTCTCACCAGTCTTATGATAAAAGTCAATAGCTAAGTAGAAGTTTAATTTAGGTTTTCTTACACGCGTCTTCCTATATGAGTCAAAATAAAAATCAGCTACGCTTTCGTATTTCCGTAAGAAAATTAACTTGTAAAATCTACGTTTTAATATTATAGCTAAAGCCGAGGTCAGGAATAAGGTACAGATTTTATATTTAATTGCTTTAAGTCTGCATTATCTTTTTAAACGCATTTTTAAAGTTATTATGATACACAGATAATATAAATCTGACATGGTAGTAGTCATTTAAGTTATAATCTTTGTAAAAAGGGGAGCTCTATCAGGGTCAATTAGCACAGACTTAGTACATTAATATTGGTTTTATACAAATACAAGTCATGGAATGCAGGACCTAAATCCATAGATAGCTGTGCAACGGGTAGACGTGAATGCTATCATCAAGTGTCGGTTTTGGTTTATTGTAAAAAAAAATGTCAAAAAATAAATTTTATTTAAAGACGAACCAACGTTTGAGTACATTAATACGTATATCTATATATAGGAACATGGTTAACTTATTATTAAATGTACTTATCAAATACTTCCAGGTCGATACATCATGCCCAATAGGTATTATACAGAGGTAATTGACGCTTGATGATAATATGTACTATTATTATTTTTCATTTAGATACGATTTTCCGGTATTTAATACCAATATTACAACAATATACTTTTTGTTCAATTTGATTAAGTAAAATCTTTTCTGGTGATAACAATTTGTTAGTTATACATTTTTGAGAGTACTATTTTAATAATGTAGCTTGGACTTGCCATCTTAAGAACATCATATAGGGGTCACAACCGCAAGCCTGCATAAAGTTTGATAGGAAATCATAGACCTCGTCTGTTAATTAGTTTTGAGTGATGACCATTGTAGATGTAATGTATTGTCTAAATGCAGGTACCGTATCACTGTCACATAACGCAGATAGTAAGTTAAACACCGGCCTAAGGAGGAATTACAGGCAGTGCTATAACTAGTGGTTAAATTTAATTAGCTCGCCGATATTAATACCATGTTAGGGTAGCCGATTACGCTGATGGTCGTTATAAAGGGACACTTGTTTCATATGTATTTGCACAATGACGGAGGAGGGAAAAAGACAAATAAGTCGTTACTATTGTACGGATTTACCTACAGTGATAAACTCTTTATAATTTTTTTTTCATAATAATTTATACGGTTTATATTCACTACTTATTTTCTCGGTTTAGTTCGACAGTTTTGTAAGGAGTGGCTTATGTCTCTATTAATATACCTTCATCATTAGTAAAAAGTTTTTTGTTATTAAATTCTTGACTAAACATTGGATTTTCTTTTTCAATCTTATCTTGAACCGATACTAAAAGGTTTTTATCTTTTTTTAATTTTATGATCTATAATTTTGGTTTGTTTTCATTTTATTTGTCTTGATTAATTATAGTTCGCTTTTAATAGTGTCTATTAGACACTTCAAGAATTTAAAGCAAGCAAGTAATTTTTTTTGCTACAAAAAGCGTTAGATAAACTTTTTTGTTTTATAACAGTACTCAACTATACGAAAATACTTGAAAATTTCAACGAAATTTGACACACAGATTTATAACCTCGATTAACACGAGCACACTTTAGTTGCGAACAGACGCTTGCATGCAATAGTTTTAATTGTCATTTGTAGTACAAAATTGTTAGTTGTTACCTTTCATCCTAATTCCCATCCTGTTTCACGCCAGTTTAGAAAACAAAATGTAAAAAAAGTTTGCTTTTGGTGTCTAATATTCATCATAAAAGTATACATCTGTGTATTTTATTATTAATTCCAGGGTCTTACAAATATTTCACACTTTCTTGTTTTACTTTAATAGCATATAGCCGATGTTGAAGAGAAACTACAAATAATTAGTTTGATTAAGCAACGGTCAAGTGCTCAATAACCGCTACCTTTTATGCACAGTTTCATTGCACTTGTAAGTACATTTACATGTACTTTTTACAAGTAACATCCACACATGAAACCTGTAATCCCTACATGCGTGCCAACAATGTATACAATTAGATAATTACTATTCAATTGTTGGCTGCGATTCTTAATTGCATGCAAACAACTATACATTTTCTATACGACTAATCGATTATAATAACGACTTATTTTTGTGTAAGTAATCTTAATGAATTAATGAATGAATAAATGAATGAACAATTTTTTACTGCACAAGGAAATAATACAACGAGAAAAGGTATAGCTATAGAAGTGAGTACAAGTGGCGGTCTTATCGCTTATAGCGATCTCTTCTAAAAGTTCTCCTCTCGGAAAAGTTGCATGGTATAAGTAGGTAGTGCATACAAAAAAAATTGATAAAATTTTTAAGTACATATTACGTTTACTAATAACACCCATATTCTAAGTAGTTACCTTAATTTTACCTCCACTCAGGTTACGTCAAATATGACGTATGACAAATTTTAATCGAAAATTCATGATTATAAAATAACATAAAACTATTACACTTTAAAAAATAGATCGAAGTAACAGATGGAGGTGATAAATTTTCTCCTCCGAAATTTTCTTAACGTGAGTGGACGTGAGTGTTTTTTTGGACTCGGAATGTAAATTTTCGTTGACAGAGGTTGAGTGAAGTCGAGGAATACTCGAGGTACATATTAGAATACGGGTGTAAGCATAGTCAACACACAATCATGATAAGTACTAAAAAATTAACTCAACCGTAAGTTTCTAGCTAAAATAGGCAGTGTTAATACAATTTTACAGCTAAGCATTATATATCGAAGTGAGTTGGTTAACGTTATAAATAGCGTTGCAATAGCGAAGTGTTTTTGGTAATCACTTAGCGCCGCGGTCACGGCAGTCAGCCCGTCGCGTCGCCCGTCGCTATCAAATAAACAGAACTCATTTGCACTTTCCTTGCTGACAATTATGTGATCGAAATCGATTTGATGCTTGTTTAAGAATTCGAAGAATCTTTTCAAACATGTACAAAAGTGCTATTAATACTATAGATAGAAAATATTACTCATAGGAAACATTTCCTTATTAACCGACTTACAAAAAAAGGAGGAGGTTAGCAATTCGACCGTATTTTTATTTTTTTTTTATGTATGTTACCGCATATCTCCGGCGTTTATGGACCGATTTGGAATTTTCTGCATTCGAAAGAGTAGAGTTCATGTGTGGTCCCATAGAAATGTTCAAGTCTGATCATCCATGTGGAAGATATTCCAGGGGACTCCTCGAAAATCAACGGAATAAGCTCTGCGGTTAAGGTTTAATGATGTATATATCAACTGAATTGTGACTAGGTGATGTCATTACCCTTCACAGGACACTAAAAAGGATAAAATAAAAATTTTTGCCAAAAAATAGAACCGACTTCCTCGCTCTAAAAAGTAGAAAATAACTTTCAAGTATTTCATTTTTGTTGAAATCTACAAAGTCGGTGCCTTATCTATTTTCAATTTAATAAGATTTTGCACCGACTTTGTATAGATTTCAACAAAAATGAAATACTTGAAAGTTATTTTCTACTTTTTAGAGCGAGGAAGTTGGTTCTATTTTTTGGCAAAAATTTTTATTTTTGTTTACGACTAGCTGATCCGCGCGGCTTCGCTATCGTAGAATAATGTTAATATATAATATAAAATATAGCCTATCTTACTAGTGGATTATGTAGCTTTCGAATGGTGAAAGAATTTATAAAATCGATCCAGTAGCTTTTGAGCCTATTACTTATAAACAAACAAACGAAGAAACAAAGTTTTCCTCTTTATGATATAAATGTAGAAAAGTAAGGGAACTGTATTCAAAGATTTTCGAAAATTAGCTAAATTGTACAAGGAGGTTAGAAATACAGTATTGGAGTCGTATAAGATTTGGGTGTGTTTACAAAAAATACGATTACGTCGAAATTTAAATATTTTTTTTGCAGGGTTCCACAATACGTAAAAACAACTATAGATTCATGTTCAACATTCTATATAGAACACGTATGTGTGGGTGTCGGTCACGTGACACTCTTTTCAACGAAGTCTCTATTCCTAGAGTGTATTGTACTGGTATCCAGCCATCCAATTGGACAGCATTGTAAAAACGTACAGGAAAATGCAATATTCTTAGTACCAACGTGGAGATTATAATTGCATCAAAGGCTGGTTCGTCATGAAGCTTACCAGTGGAATACCGGTGGTTTTTCAAATCTCTATATAGGTAGTTACTACATTTGTGATCTGAGCTTACTTCACTTCAATATTTTTGTTGAAATGAAGTAACATTTATTGTTCCCAATCATTTCATGTTTGATACCTTCCCAATGTTTGACTCGATATTGAAAACAATACAAGATAGTTTAAAAATGAAATGAAAAAGAAAATTAAGAAATAATTATAATAATACCATTCAAAAGTTAAGCCTATATGTGTGTGTGTGAATAATAAAGTACACATTGTTCATCTGAAATGCAACCTTATTTTCCTTATAGCTGCATAAGTAATGCAATTTATAATACCTAAGCATTTTAGGAGTTTCTACGGTTTAATATACCTCTGTAATCGAGTTGTATCAATTCATGGTATTCATACAAAAGAAATTGAAACGTGACTGTAGCTTTTATTTAAAACAATGTAACATTTATTTATCAGTTATTTCAAAACTAAGATTAAACTAAAGATCGCCAAAGATCACAAAGATTTTCCAATAAGAAAACAAGATTCATACACGACCTTTCGCTTCAAAGTTCCACGCCATAATATTGTTCGTAATAGACACAAGTTCTCATTGAAGTATGAAACTAATCTCTCGTGACCCATCGATTTGCTGTTTAAAATTGTTTCACTTTAATAACAAACGGGTAGGGTGGGGGTGTGGGCTGGGAAGTGAAAGCGAAGCAATAGTGGTAGGTGGCGCCCTCAGCGATTTATTGTTTTTAATAATAACGTGAAGCCGTCACAAAGAGAACAAAAGTCTACGTTGGAACGGAGCGCGGATGTCCGGGATTAGAGTCGGGGACGCAGTGGATACGGTATGCGAGGTGCGGACGGCTTTGGAACACGTCGCGCACGGTAATACCCTTACTGGTACACTTTCAATTACCCTCATTGATGAAATGAGTGAAATGCAGATTTTTCATGTCAATTTCATTCCATTTTTCATAAATGAACATGTAATGTTAATTTTTCTGATTCGTCATTAGATACGTAGGTTTACTGTGTGAAAAGTTGATTTTGTCGTTGAATTAAATGCACGTAAATTTTTTCCAGGTTTCGAGCAAGGTTAAAAACATTTTTTTTTATTTTATGTTACAGCAGGTTCACCTGATGTTAAGTGACTGACCGCAGCCCATTAAACCCTACAACATCAAAGTGATGCCTTGCCGGCTTGAAGAAAGGAGAACAGGAAGGGTGAGGAATGGGATGGTAATACAGGGACATCCGTTTACCGTACGAAACACAGTGCAATACGTGGGCAGCAGTAGTAGCAGCAGCAGTCTTTTATTGCTAAAGATGTTATGTAGCAGAATTTCTGTGGCTTCTTAAGACCCCCACGGACAGGATTGAGGAGGAGGAGGATCAAAGTAAACTGTTTAATAATAATTGTCGAATTTGTTTTAATTTATACTAACATTATAAGAAGAAAAGATTATCCTGAAAAGTCCGCAAACTGCGGAGCTCGTAATTCAATTAATAAAGCTAGTAAATGAATAATTATGTTATATAATGTTAGGTTGTTGTATAAATAATCAGTTCTTATATTACAAATTGTACTTACCAATAAATATAATTAATAATTAACACAACAGAAGTTCGTTAAAAGTCGCACATAAAAGACTACAAATCGCCGTTTTGTTTTAACCACGAAGTGTTCGTAAAACGATCGTGCAACATTAGCAAAACTATAATTGCTAATTGCCTTATCCATTCAAATAAACTAGTTTCGTGCATCCACGTGGCACCTGCTCGAAGTCCCACTAGAGCGGTCCGTGGTCGCAATATTAACATTTGTACCGCACTTTACCACTTTCAAATAACTGAACACCATCTCTATGCCTACAACATAAGGGCTATTTCCAAGTGACAATGGGAGATGTGTTTTCGTTCGGAATGATGACGTCAACATTATAATGTCAAAATTGTCTTAGTTGGAGTAAAAATTATTCGAATACAATCAATGTTTAAATAATTTTCCACATCAATCTCATTAATTTGTACGTTAGTACAAATTTATGTTTATTTCTCCCATATAGTTTAATTCTATTATTTTTAACGAAATTACCTCATATATCTTATATATAAAAATGAATCGCAAAATGTGTTGGTAAGCGCATAACTCAACAACGACTGGACCAATTTGGACAATTCTTTTTTTTTAAATGTTCGTTGAAGTTCAAGTATGGTTTTTACGGCGAGAAAAATTCGAATTGCCGGGTCCACGCGAGCGAAGCCGCGGGCGGAAAGCTAGTATATAATAAATTCGATATTGCCAAAATAAGACACTTAATAAACAAAAAAACTTATTCCTCATTTTCATGAAGAAACGGCAATAAATAAAGGAAATACTTATTGAAAGAGTATGCAGCGGTCTTATTTCCGATTCCCTCTTTGTTTATCATGAGGCTTATGATTGTGAAAATTGAAAACAAAGAGCCTTTTCATTAGAACATTGTTATATAACGAAAACTATCCAAACATTTCAGTTGAACAAAACTTTTGATTGGGATATCCAAAAAGATCGCAATATGCAAAGCTAAATATTATTAAGAAATAACGTCCTTTGTATCGACGTAAAATTAACCTTATATTATGCATTCTACAGTATTTCTTGTTCATTGAAGCATGCATCAAATTTATTCGTAATTGGTCAAAGCCAAGCTTGTTAGACAATAGATTAAGTTTTCCCGAAATCAACATGAACATAGCGGAAAATACCCCTCTATGAATTTAGCAAACAATTCCGTCGATATTTGTTACTGATTCGAAATTTGTCTTAATGTACTCGAAAATAGCCCAATGAGAGTTTATTTCACAAACATCAAAAATAAACTATGGATAAAGCGGTGCAAAACGGCATTTACGTACATCATGTACCACACTATTTGTAATCAGTAATCACAATTGGTTATAGCTTCTAATGACTATTTTATCGAGAAATAGGAATGATTGCACTAAGTATAAAAATAACCTTTAGCAATATCAAGCTGTTTATTTTTATTGAATAAGTTCTTGTATTTTGCCGTGATAGAGTAACGGCCATTTTCAATATTCTATCTATCCCTTGTTTTGCTTACTAAAGTCAGGCAAATCTATCTATTTGCACTTACTTTCATTTCAATACGCTGTCGACGGATAGCCTAAAAGTAGTGGTCCGATCTATCTACGGCCATAATAACCAATAATGTATCAATGATTATGGATAGATTGTTATGTCGAATTATATGACAATAGATAGACAGGAGTCATAACAAATGTATCCGCAGTTAGGATATTGAAATCAAAGTAAGTGCAAATAGATAGATTTGTCTGACTTTAATAAGCAAAACGAGGGATAGATAGAATATTGAAAACGGCCGTTAGTCTGCATTGCTCTACTACTGGTAGTGTTTGCCTTATCCTACTAATGTTTTATTTTTAAAGTTTGAATGTGTTAAACACACCGCAACTAGATACTGTACGCATTTCGATATAATTTTGTATACTGATAGGCTTTTACACAGATAAGATGATAGGATACCTTCGATTTATACCTATATAGAACCCAAACATGCGTGTGTAGGAGTTAGTAATTTAATAGATGATTTCTACTATCTTAAGGACTAGGAGCCTAGCGCATAAATTAATTACTGGCAAGGAACTTGACTGAGAAGAAGAATTATTAAAAGAGGATTAGAGTTTAATTATCTTCGTGTTCAATAAGATTTTCTTAGCAAAGTCCAGAGAATATTGCCAACAATTAGTTAACCCCTTTAGCAAATGACTCGTTGAAATATGATTACAGTGCTTCTTTATTTCCCAAGAAAACGACATTGTTTTGTGGTTGTAAGAAAAAAGGAATGGATTTGTAGCGCTCCCGTGCCGCCAAGTAATTGAATTATATCATCGATTTTCCATTAAAATGCTTTATGGAATGAAATGTTTAAGTCGAGGTGGAGCGACTACGGGTTGTGCAATGCTAGTGATCACGACTTTTCCGATTTTTATGGAATGTTACGGACGGTGATACTAAGACAAATATACGTACCCATTTTAATGCTTTTGTAAATCATTTTATTACGGCAAAGACAAATTTAAATAAATATTTTTTTTCTTTCGTTTCTTTCTTATATATAAAAATGACAACAAACTGTCATAAGTCCATCAAACGTCTTGAGTGAAAACCCAGTTGGGGCACTCATATATCTATTTAATTTCATTGTTTCTGAATATGTTTTTTGTGCTACAAAAAGAAATCGAAATTCGATAGAGAGGAAATTCTCTCTCTCTCTCTCTTAAACATATTTTTTTAAAGATGTTAACACAATGCTCAACCATCTTTGTCGTAAGGAACCTGTAGAATTCAAGGGAATTGGTACAAAAAGAAAAAAATACAACTACCTCCTGGAATTAAATCGGTTGAGGGTAATTTACTTAAATATTAAAACGTACTTCGTTACCATAGACAACGTTGCGAGTATTATATCACTTCGAAGTATTATCTAAAAGTAAAAAAGTAAATTAAGTATAATTTAATATTTAATTTAAAATCTATACATATAATAAAACAGTAACCGAACCATTTCTGTACATTGAATATTTTTCAAAAAGAGTAATTAGTATGCAATATGTATGTTCTATAGATACCCAAACCATGGTTAGAATTTTTTTTTCTGTTTGTCTGTTTATCTGTTTGTCTGTTTATCTGTTTGTATGTGCGTCAATCACGTAATAACCACTAGACAGACTTTGATAAAATTTCATATGCTGATAGACCTATATTAGGTGCAACTTATAGGCTACATTTTATTTGAAAAAATATTTTTAGGGGTGGCTTTTCATACCTGTAAACGGAGGGTAAAAAAATAAATTCGCGCATACATAATTAAATGAGGTGTCATTGGATAGGTCTTTAAAAATGAAATACAGGTTTCTCAATGGGTTTTTTGCTAAAATAAATATTTTTTGTGATATACGCTTCTAAAGTCGTGGAAATGTCATACCACGTGACAACTTGAGATTTTGGTTGAGTTGCGGACATGTATTTTATACTCTTAACGTATAGATTAAGGCGTTAAAACACTCAATAAATTCTCAAAAACCTTCAAAAAATAACTAACTCACAGCCCGCGGCTTCGCTTGCATGGGATACAATTTTCTGTATTTTGAAGAGGCGCGCGCACTGTTTTTTCAAACCTATTTCCATAGAAAATTATAAAAAAAACTATAGACATGCAAATATATCAGCGATCCTGCGACCGTAATTTTTTTAAACTTTCGTTGGGCGGCTCTAAACTACAGAAATTAGTAGGCCACGCGTGCGAAGCCGCGGGCGGAAAGCTAGTATAATATAAAACGCTCTCATTGTGGCGGTGCAAGCCAACCCAGCACACGACAAACTGATAGATAGATGGCTAATAGCCCAACTTTTACTTCATTATATTTTCAATTAATTTTATTTGTACTAACAAGTCATTCATTTATACCTTTCTGTTATAAATAATGTTGTTCTGTATAAAATGTATGAAGACACAATCATTCTTATTGAAAGGCATGCAAAAGAATTAGGATATATCAATGCACCTTATTTGGTGTTTAAAACTTAAAAGTACAATATACTTCCTACATCAACGACGATTTCATGCGTCCATTACCAATGGCCCATTGAAATAAAGGAATATAACAAAACATCTTCTCGCCTCTTTAAAGGCTTACTTTTATCTAGGTTAGTAATCTCTAAAAAGTATAAAAAATAGTTAAAAACGGGTTAAAAATCAAGTAAGAACTGACTTACGTCTTATCGTAAGACAATTATTCCGTGTCGCAAGCTTTACCACGTGCCTTGATTATTATTTCTAAAAATAGATTTAAAAAGCTGAAAACAAAAAAAAATCGAGGAATAACAACCAATTTTGGCGCCGTCTTACGCAGATAGAAGTGAAAAGTGAATTGACAACATACCACCCACCACTTACTAACAAACGACATATCATTTGCCTACAAATTTAGTGTTTCCTGCACTACTTTAGAGTTCATATTGGCGTTCACGTTTTTGACCACGATTTATAATGGTTGATGAGTGTATACGTCATCGAGTCTGTCCATCGCCCTTTCCAATTAACTACATGTCAGATCGACACTTGCACAAATCGGTAGGTATGAAATGTACAAAGCTCAGTTTGTACAGGTTTTGGAAAGAATCCAGTTCTTCTATTTTTGTCTATACTGAATCAAATGCGTGATTGAAAATCAATTTACAGTATGGTTTCAAATTTAAAAGCGCGAGTTTTCATCATATTGAACATGTATTGGATATCAAAAAATATTTCGCTACTGAAACGAATTTCATTCTATCATATTTTAAAGAACTCAAGTTTCGATGGTTCGATCAAAGTTAAATTTGGAGGTTTAATTGCTTTGTTCGAATTCGATGTAAACTAGAATATTGTAAAAGCGCCTGGTGTGCCAATTTCGTTTCAATTCCTGGACTAGGACTTAATATATTTCCGTTGAAGGCTTTTGTATATTTGAGAACTTCAATAAAATTACTTTTCTACGAAAACTTTATTGACTGTTAAATTGGTCCTCAATTAATTCCTATGAAAAATGTGAATTGTATGAAATTAAATACTATATGAATAAAACTAAATAATGGAAAGAAAAATAATGGTTATCACAAGTGCATCACACAATTATGTATCTAGGACATGATGTTAGGGTTTGCTCACATTTGTGTGACAAGTGGCAAATAGCTTTTTATCTATACAGGGTGTCCCGTAATGAGTGAAGCATCTCTCGGGGGATGATAGCTGAGCTAATGATCTATCAAAAAAACCCAATATAGGTCATACAAAAATATCACT
>LQNK01000508.1:224090-242806 GCA_001586405.1 Phoebis sennae
ATCAATTTGGGACCTATTTTAATGATACGTCCAGGATAATACTAAGTATGAAATGTTATTTTTTTCCATGAAAAATAAAATTAAATGTTATAATTGGTCAATTTTAAAAAGAATTCATAATTTGACCGTCTCAGTGTAGTACATTTTTTTTAAACCACAGACTATCAAATCTGACCTCAAAATTTTACTCTATCCTAAATTTGAAATAAATATTTTTTTTCTTCCGTTGTCTGATATTTCTATTAATATCTAATGCATGTATCCAAGAAAGCAACTCATAAAGAAAACTTGGTAAAAAAATTATGAAAAACAAATAAGAATTACGGCCACAGTAATATAAAACATTGGGCGAGGTCAACATTTTTGAAAAAACTACAAAATTATCAATATCTCAAAAACAGTGATATTTTTGTATGACCTATATTGGGTTTTTTTGATAGATTATTAGCCCAGCTATCATCCCCCAAGAGATGCTTCACTCATTACGGGACACCCTGTATACGCCTTAGTACAAGTGTAACATAAAGATTTGCTTTGTGTTTTTTTTTAACTTTCTTTTTCGTATTTTATATTGAAGAGCTTTGTTAAATCTAATAGTTGTGATAAATTCATACTCACTGTCCAAACTACGTTATATATTTTTACCTCATTGTTTTACAATTTTAATTATTGAATACCAAAAGGCTTGGTTCATCAGAACACATACATCACAATAGTATGTATTTATCAGTAATGAATCCCAATGTGTAATAACATCTTTCACCTCATTTATATTCTTTGCTACTAGTCTATCAAGTAAAAATAACTGCTGGGCGCAATTTCCACCCATTCCAAATCATAGTTTTAACTTGGATTTTTTTATTATACTTTATACTCATAAAAAAACATTTTAATACGTTCTTTGAGTACTCATTCAGTTATGTTACAAACAAGTAAGGCATCACCTTAACGTGAGTCACGAACAATGAACATTATCTGTGTATTTAATTTATTACAAGGGGCCGTCATATTTTTGAACTGCAATTTTAAGTTTATGATATCATGTGTATTTTTCCTGTTTTAATTTCTTTTGGATTACTTTGACGTGGTTTGTTTGTGGTAATTAAATTAGATGTTTATTATATATCGCGAACTTTACTACTTATTATTAGTAGGGCTAACCTTATTTCGTTTCTTTTGTGTATAAAAGTTTGAATCAGATAAATTTTTATTATTTTCAGATAATGTATCAATTTTATTATCTTGCAAAAAAGTTTAATTTCAAAGCATTTCAAGGATTTAGAATTAAGAAAAACAATAAATATTAGCTGTTTTCTTTTATTATTCTCAAATTAAATTGGATGTGCAGATTTTCATCAACCCATGGAAGTATTTTCGTTACCTTGAGAAAATCGTTAGTAAAATTTCCGTTTCAGACACAAAATAAACTTTAAATAAGATGTTTTGTAAGATAAAGTAGTGGGATGTTTATTTTTCAAACCGTGTCCGTTAGCGGCACACTTTATGTGTATGTAGCCACGATACTAGGAAACAACTCGGCCGGGCAATTAAAAACTCCTTTATGCTCTTCACAAATATTAGTTTTGCATGTTAACTGTACGTATAATTTATAAAAGTTGATTTACTCTATAGTTATGGAATTTTCTAGTTGGTAGAGTAAATTATTATAATTTCGTAAGTTTATGGTTAGAAGACGTGTTAGTTAGAATTCTGACAAAATAAATTTCATTATATTATATGGGCATTGTTAAAAAGTGAAACATTGTTTATAACTTAAATTTTTTTAAAGTTTTGATGTAGGTGCATGGGACGCTACGTACGCAACTCATCTAAATCGTAATTGTTACTTCGAATACCCTAATTTCTTCATAATCGAAGAAGTTCATTCAGAATTTACCAAGAATAAACTTAGAAAACTATAACAAGAAAGTTTTCAAGTTGGCAGTCAGTAGATGGCGCAACCAACAAAGCTAATCAAGGCAAATGGTGCAGTTTCATAAACGCGTTAATCAGTGACGACTTTTTTATAACTTAATTAATAACGTATGGGGAGTACAATGTTACGATTTAAAGCTTTTTATAGGTACACTACAATTTAATTTGATGACCCTCGCGTGAGCTGGCATGTCGTCACATACTTTTATGAGTGATGTAAAATAATGAAAAATACCGAACGAACTATATTGCGGCGGGACTGATTTAGGTGTTTATGGTGTATTATCACTAGATTTGTAATGAAGTTTGTTTGTAGATAAGCTAAATGTTAATGGAATTGTGTTTACTTACTGTCAAAATGTATGGTGGAATTTTATTTTGATAGCGATTTTACATTGCGGTATAAAATTGACATTTTGTACAATAAAGTTGTTTTATCTGTTGGATACAGACTTCAGTCAGTTGGATACAGTAAGTCTTTAAAATGTATCTTATTATAGTTTAAAAAAATGACTCATTTAAGTGTTAAATGATTAAGTTGATATAAGGCAAAAATCAATTAATATGTAATTGATTTTTGTCTTAAACCTAAATCAAACCGTCGTCTATAAAAGAAAATATGAATACTATTTCACTAATTTGGATTTCCCGCGCAATAATTGTACACTTTACAAACAATTGTGAATTCGAAGCAGAGAACAGTGGCGTCTTTTATCGTCGGAGGCCAAGATCCACGTAGTAGTCATCGTACCATACAGTAATTAAGTAAGATTTTTTAATTACAACCAACATTACTATTTGCCCTACCGTCTGAATATGACAACTGCTCATAGAGATTCCTTCGAGCCACACTTTTCCTACACTATTAAAACAACTGCTCATACAAAGAAAAACTTGCTTCGAGAACACCTGTCTCCTTCAATAAAAACTCGCCAAACCGATTTACGAAGATGCATTCAACATTGTATGAATTAACCCGTTCATTCTAAAATAGGTACTATTTTATAAGGCACGCTTCTATGACAGCTGGTAAGCACCCTTGTGTATTTTATATGACCCTACACAAATATACACAACTGGGTTCCGAGAAATTGTTACAAATACATTTGGAGGACCGCCGTGGATTTCGGCCGGGTAATTAATTGTCTTAAGTGCTGATTGTATAAAAATGCAAAATTCCAGAGGAAATTGTTTTTAATGAATTTCAAAATGTGATGGGTAGATACCATAATTCTTATTAAAGCAAAGCATTTTTATAAACATACTAGCTGCTGCCCGCGACTTCGCTCGTGTGATGTGCGTCGCCCATAGATCAATAAAAAGTATCCTGTCACTATCTATCTGTATACGAAATTTCATCAAAATCCTCTCAGGAGCTGCGGCATGATTGAAAGTTGAAACACAAATAATCCAAACATTCTTTAATTTTATAATGTTAGTAGGATTTGGAAGTTTCTGTTGCAAGCTTAATTTAATTATCACTTACTAGCTCCTTGACGATAACTTCGCACAAGCTTATCTCAGTTGATGTCGAAACAATCAACGCAACGCTCGATTCAAAATTTGCCATTTGACGCATGCCTTAGAATTTTTCATTTCATATTAATTTTATAGGAAAAAGTATACCAACAGCACACAAATTATTCACAATGATATACATTATACAAAAAAGTAACATAATATTTGTGAACCAATTATGTATACACAACATTTGTAAACATGTTTTACAATTTTCAAACGGTTAAGTAAAATTTATGTTGTGTTAATAGAAATTTCTTGTAAATTTTATTGATATTGGTACAATTCTTCCGACCGCAATATTCATGTGATACAAGAATTAACATCATAATCACTTAAAGAAATGCTCATGTTTAACAAAACAATGACAAAGTAATACTAAGTAATAGCTTAATCGCTCAATTTGCGCTTAACTTAGTTAAGCACACAGCGTCAACTGTAAGAAAGCTCAACTCCGACAAGTAAACCCTAGGAGCGAGGCTCTATAGACCTAAACCTTATTGCTACTTTTCTGAGGTTAAACTGCATACTGAGTCTAGGGTATCTTAAATGAAATAACAGCAATAGTTGCTAAAAATCAGCGATACGATTGATACAAGAGCAGCATACGCTGAGCAGCTTACACTGCTACCCACTTCTTTTATTTATTAGGCTGTATTTTAGTGTGGTATTGGAATATCTCTTAGTTTCTATACATATAATATAACAGTCGCCAGACCATTCTGTACATTAAATAGTTTTTAAAGAGAGTAATTATGCGATACATTATGATATAAATCCCAAAGCATTAAGTAAGCTTTTTTCTCTTTATCTGTTTGTGTGTGCATCCATCAGGTCAAAACCCAGGACCTCTCGGTTGTAACGATTGATGCGGTAACCACTGAACCAACGAAGCGGTCATATTTCTGTACTGCTGTCTTATACCAATCCCAAATTTGCATGTGTTAAATAATATTGCTAAATAGAGATTGTTTTTCTTCTAATATTGCATCAAAATGATTACACAATTCACCCCAAATTTTCGTACAGTGACATTTTAACTATTTTCCACTTGGCTCATCTTGTGTTTGTTTTAACGCGAGTACATTCCCTGTTAAATATATGTTAATATAATATTAATATGGACTGGCATTTTCTTTTTTTGCCGATGCTTTATTAAAACATTACTAGAACGTAAAAAATACTTTTTAAAGGATTTTAAACGCGGATTATTATTAACATGGGTGACAGTCACTCGTGACGACGCTGTAAAGTGCTCGAAACGTCGGGTTAAATAATAATGTAAAAAAAAACCGCGTTTAAAATTCTTTAAAAAGTATTTTTTACGTTCTAGTAATGTTTCAATAGAGCATCGGCAAAAAAGAAAATGTCAGTCCATATTAATATTATATACCGCTGACGTGCACCGTTCCTGCCCCATGATTTAATCCAAGCTCGACAAATTGCAGCCAGCGATTTAGATAATGTTTTGATGAATTTATTGTCTAGGAAATGTCTGTTTTCTATTGATTGTTTTATTAGTGAATGCCGATTTTGTTTCAATATCTGATAGGCATTCTGTGGTTTATTAAGATGGAAAATAAGATTGTTTAATATATTTATGATACTTGGTTTGTGTATTTGTTTAATTGTAATGATGGAGAAGTAAGAGTACTATTCTTTTTTTTTACACAGAAGTTATGAGATTGATGAGTTTAATGAGAGACCATTCCATACTTTCTTTTAGTACATTTTATTTTGTTATTATTTCTTAACTGCATGCTGCATTTTTAAGCTACAAAAATTCTTAAAATAAGTTATAATTCTGGAAAAGAGAAAACTCAAGGAAAATTAGGGAATTAATTGATCGACCTACGACATAGAAAAATATTTGGAAATAAATATGACACGTTATTCTAAGGATACGAGTTATATGCATATCTAGAAGGAATAAAATTTGCAATAAACATCCCCTTTGATTGTATGCAAAAATCAAACTCAAGAGAAGAGGGCGGTAGCAGTGCGTTGACCTGCACTCGCTTGTTTATTTTACATCGTGAACAGAAACATCACACAGCGAGGTATTCATATCTTGCATTTTTTTATTTAAATGTCAAATAATTACCGTTTTAATTGGTAACTATGATAAGGTGATAAAATATGTTGATTTGAGTACATGAGCAATCGACTATAGACTCATATTTTTTAAAAATAAAAATGTCAAATAATTACCTTCTTTCATCTTAATTGGTGATTTATGATTAGATGACCAAATATGTTGATTTGAGTACATGAGCCATCGACTATAGACTTATATATTTTTTTTAAAATGAAAATGTCAAATAATTACCCTCTTTAATTTTTATCTGTGATTTATAATTACGTAACCAATTATTATGACTTTAGTACATGAACCGTCGACTTTAGACTCATATTTTTTTTAAAATAAAAATGTCAAATAATAATCCTATTTCATTTTAATTTCTGATCTGTGATTACGTTATAATTATTATGATTTGAGTAAGCCATCGACTAAAGACTCATACGTACAATATTATTGTAAATACTACCCACCGATATATTATTCCATTTTTAACTATTTGATTTCTTAATTATTTTTGTCTATGAATCGTACCATATAAGTTACCAATAATATTAATTGACAATGTAGATATAGAAACATGTAAATTGAACTATATCGTTGCAAAGAAAGTCATAAATTATTATGCTTTTGCGATTAAAGCTAGACGTCAACAGGTCGCTATCGCACGCATCAGATTCCTCATTTGTATAGAAAATGCGTTCTGTTTTACGCGGGCCAGTGGACACACTCGGATGACATTTTATACAAAGATTACTACCCGTCAAAAACGATGCATCCGCGTACAATACGCTACATGGACGTCGAGCATTACTAACCTTCCTCTATTCGAAGAACGAATTGTAAATAATCTCTATAATTAAAGTTTCTAGAAATAATACCTTTTAATTTACAGAGTAAAGCTTTATTCTCTGGAGAATTATGATAACTTATTGCTACTCAATTAAAATTCAATTTATTAACGTCGGACTTCGTTAAGATAGTACTTAGTTTTTAAACCGCTTATTGAATGTTCTACAGCTTTCTTTTATAGAATATTAATTAAATGTACTCACTCTTTTTTACGTTACACTTATGATAATAAAATTGTTTCAACGCGTAAAACTTTATAAAAAGTAACACAATAAAAGTATTATTGAATGGTTGAAGTGATTAAATCTTGTCATATTATTTATCCATGATCTGACATCATGATCAAGACAATGGATAAATTATCTCTTAAATAAATAATAAAGCAGTTATCTTGTTATTGAGTAGGCAAATTGTGGGTTTTCTAGTTAATTAAGTACTAACAATAATAGTAACATAGTCCATAAATATTCCGTTTCAGGATGTTATAATCTATAGTAGTAGTAACCAGGCCATTTCTGTTCATTGAATATTTTTAAATAGATTCATTGCTAAAATAAATATTTTCTTATTTAAACGCTTCTAAAGTCGTAAAAATAAATTTTATAATTTTCGTCCAGTTCCGCATTTTATTTTTATTCCATAATGCGTATGTTAAAATTAATGTGACGCAACAAAAGTTTAAAAAAGGTCTTTTACGGGACCGCTGAGATATTTCATTTCTAAAGTTTTTTTAACTTTCTATGGAAATAGGGTTGACCAAAATCTCATAATATGCGCGCGCCTCAACATACAAAATTTTGTAGTCCACGCGAGCGAAGCAGCGGAAACATAGTAATTGAATATAACAGAAGCTATCTTAGTTTATCTAATCCAATCTTACGATCTATTCTAAGAATATTTCTGTTCCAGTTCTAGTGGACGAAAAATAATATGTCGAAAGTGATGTATCTAAAGATATTTCCAGGTGAAATGCCGGGCTATTTCTATTTGATACTTTTGGTTAGTATAAAATGTATCACGTGCATACAGTACAACAATAATGTTCAATAGCTAGAAAAACAGAAAAAAATATGTCGGAAAGAAACACCTTTTATTGGACCATAATTTCAAAATGAAATATGTACTAGAATTAAATCGAAATGTTATAAAAAATCTGCTAAATGATTTCCAATTAGCGAGCATGAAGTCGGGAGAGAACAACAAGCAGCACAAGACAGGAAGTATCAAATTACATTTTCTCCACAATATGCATTTTTTTATTTTTAGTCTACAATAAACAGGATATTCAATAGAACCTGTATATAAACATAAAAACCTTTTACAAATTATTCTAGTAATAGTGCGGTACTATGAACCCTAGGCATGAAAATGAACAGCCTAATAGGGTAAAATCAGAATAGTTGCCGAGTTGGGATCATTCTTCAGTTTCTTATTAACTATGTTAAGCTTTCTGATAGTGTTTTTTCTTCATCTTAATCGAAAGTACCCAAAAAGTGTGTAGGCCCGTCTGATTTGTCTGTGTGAGCATAAATATCCGCGAAACTTTTTTGACGAGCGTTGAAATGATATAAGTATGTAGTCTATGTTGAATACTCTTCTAACTGATCGAGATTTTGGTCAAATATCTATAACATTGTATTGATAAATCTTTTTTTATTTATTTCACAACAAACACACAAAGTGTGAACACTTGGTTTACAAAAATAATAAGTACATTTTTCTAACTACAGACCTCTTTTAAAAAGTGAGGCAACTATCGTAAATTTATCCTAATAATCTAGTCTTAATATACTCGAGGCCGTCGCAGGTGACGGAAAATTCCTCGGATCGAGGGTACAAACATAAAAATAAAGATATTTTATGTCACATGTAGGATTTATTTATGAAAGATCTTAAAATTGCTATTTTGATACTAAAACATTGATTTATTTGAACTGTCTGGAGAACGAAACTTGGCGTTCTAGAACGGTCTCTAAGAATAGAGTACTTTATTTGGCTTTTATTTTATCTTATTTCTATATAAATAATGTAATGAATTAGATGTAATATATGTGTAAAATGCATTTTCCGAAAAAATCTAAACCTCATACTTAACAAGTCACTTTGCCACCCGAATTTTATATCTAAATTTTGTCATCAAACCATATGAATGCTGTCTGAATTAAATGTCTTTAAATCTATAATTAATTGACATAAATACTTATATCGACTTGGAAACCAGACCAATTTAATTTTCCTATTGAACTTCGGTCTTTTGCGTGGGATAATATTTAATATGAAAGCTGAAACCATACACTTAAGGCTACATAGCTCATCTACTTATGAGTCTTCCCCAGTCGATAATTTATCTGATATATTTGATTGAACAACTAATACCTTTCTAATAAGTACTTCACAAGAAATATTTTATTGTTACTTTATTTCATTTCATTCGTTGGCTTAATTAATTTATTGGGTCCTCGCTGATGAATATTTTGTCTGAAATATTAAAGAAATTGAGAAATCTTTTTCTATGATGGTAACTGTGGGATTTTAGAATACAAAAATGTACGAAAGCGACAGAAAAAAGTTTGTTTAGAACAATGTTGCTTTTAATATTTTCACGACTTAACTATTTAAACGCTTACGTTCAAATGCTTATAAATATTAAACTTTTATATTTAATGTTTGTTATGTCGGTCGTATGAATTTAAGCGCGAATCCTTGATATTTTGTTGTAAGATCATAGGAGAACACCGAGAGACGTTGAAATGTTAACTCTTAAATGTACTGGTACATTGTACAAAACTAACACATTGTCTACCTATCTACATAAAAAAATATTTGAAAAATAATTGCAAGGTTTCAACGCATCGAGGTGCGAACAACTTTTGAAATATTAAAAGGATGTAGGTAGCTAAGAGCCTCGATGTTTGAAAGTTTGGTGATAATCTACCGTAGTATGTAAGAAATGTATAGAACTTATCTATATATCTATATCACTACCTAACTATGACTATATGTAGATACCTATATCAGTTACAAAGGTATATTTAAGTAGGACTGCAGGAGTTCGTTACTTATTAGCCGAGGTATAGAATTCTTTACATTTTCTGACTTCATGAGTTTGATGTCATGGGAGAGTCGAACCATAAAAACTAGATTTCAATATGGTAGCCGGTAATCAGACCATAAATATGATAATTTATAATTACTAATTAGCATACTCAGACATTTTGTTGAATAAAAATAAATGCCGTTATTGAATAAGCTTGCTCTAAAATCTTGTATCGGCTTTTAGTTGAAGAAAGTAATGTTTTGTGTCATATTGCTAACTTGAAAATATTATTGTGAATAAGGAACGTAAACAAAATAATTTATGTATTATATGAAAATAAAAATAATGAGTTTGTCTCAATGAAATGAATGTGTTTTTTTCAATGTAATGCGAAAATAACCAATTTAATTTACATTGTCAAGATCAGAATTACTATTCAATTATTACCTTTATTTTTCCATCAAAAATATACACGTGTAGCTGCTAGTCATGGTTAATATTAAATAAGCGTGAACGTTATCTAATTTGTATTATTAGAATTGCGCATTAATATTTAATTAAAATGTGGTGATATTGAGATTTAGTAAAGTCGATGGTGACGGTAGAGCTTGTATGGTCGAGATGGTGAGCAGAAAGCACGGTGTGGTCGCGCGAAGCACGCCGTCGCGGTGATCGTGTTGCGCGGGCGCCTCGCGATCGATGCGGGCGCGAGCGGGGCCGGCGAGCGGGGCGCGGGGGCGTGGCGAGAGGCGGCACGCGGCGGCCATTCGCTTGCCGGCCGCCCCGCCCCCGCCCCCCGCCCGCGCGCCCCGCAAACACGCGCCGCTCAGTGCTTCGCGAGCCGTCGTCGGTGCCGCTTGCGTCGTGCACGTTTCTATCGCCCACGTTCCGTTGCAGATGCGAGTTTGTTCCAACTGAAGCGATGCCGGCCGAGGAAGAACCCGTGGCTATGGACACACGGGACCCACCCGGCTCGCCCCAACAATTCTGCCTGCGCTGGAACAACTACCAATCTAACTTGACGAGTTGTTTCGATCAGCTGTTCCAAACGGAAACTTTGGTGGACGTCACGCTCGCCTGCGACGGGAGGAAACTCAAGGCTCACAAGGTGGTTCTGTCGGCATGCAGCCCCTACTTCCAGAGTTTGTTTATGGATAACCCGAGTGAACATCCGATCGTAATTTTGCGGGACATAATGTACAGCGATCTGAAAGCGGTCGTCGAGTTCATGTACCGCGGGGAGATCAACGTGTCCCAGGAGCAGATCACGGGGCTGTTGAAGGTGGCCGAGACTCTGAAGGTCAGGGGCCTGACGGACGTGAACGGCGAGCAAGCGGTGCTGCGGGCGGAGAGCGCCGCGCGGGAGATGGAGTCGTGCGGCCAGAAGCGCGGCGGGTCCATGGAGGACGAGAGCGGCGCCACGCCGGCGTCCAAGGTCCGGCGGCGCGGCTCGGACGTGGAGCGCAGCCCGAGGCAGAGCCCGCGCGAGTCGCCGTCCACGCCGGCCGACCTGCTGCCGCCGCCCGACGCGAGCGTGCCGCTGCCCCTGCACGGCGACGACGCCGACATCCGGCCCGGCATCGCCGAGATGATCCGCGAGGAGGAAAGGGTGAGTCGCCATTTTTCAACTGAAACTTTTCCCGCCGTTTTCGCCCCGCCCCGCCGTCCCCGCGACACACCCCCGCAAACTTTCACGATTTTTCTTCCTGGCTCACTTTTTTCCACTTATTTTTCCGTCCGAGCCGCTCGTTTTTATCAGCTTAAATATTGTCACGCTAAATACTCAATTATTGTGACATTAGTTTGTAATTACGCATGTGCCGCTTTTTGCAGTAAATGATTTGCTTTCGTAACCGTAACAATGTATTGTTCTCGTTATATTTATTTATAATTAATAAAACAATCATCTGTTATTTTCGTTCGCGTGTAAACGTAATAATACAAATTAAGTTGCAAGTAATAACTTGTTAACTTAGTTTAATTGTTGCAACTGCTACTACAGTTTGCATATTTATTGTATTTAAATTAAATGGTAAATTGGACCTTGTGATGTGAGACATACAGTTCAATATTGGTTATAAAGCCGTAGCGAAGAGTTCAGCTGTTGCAAGACTAGGGATCGTCTCGGACGGAGTGTCAAAGAACTGTTAAATGAAGTTCGCTCGTGTTTTTATGGAGGCGCTCGCGCTGTCGTATGTCGTATTGACGTAAGACGCATACTTTACAGAATTCATTTATTCATGGGCGACGCGGAATACATTTTCAGATAGATCAACGTAATTGTAAAATTATTAATCTGATTTAAATTCTTTATCACTTTTTTGAAAACTTAAAATGTATGAACAGAATGTTTTCTGCATTATGAATTTTATGTAAGCAAAGTATTTTATACTAAAAATAATTCGAAGTCCTAACATTATTATTAATTACATACATATGTAGTTACTAATAATATTGTCATTCGTAATATATTTGATACGTAGATGCCGTGTAATGTGTTGGGCTTGCCGCGTCCACACCAAGACATGATTCGTAGCTCGTGCAATATTACTTTGTTGCGCTATTTATGTTAAAGAGCACATTTTTATTTCCACATTTTTTATATATTTCCTTTTTCGGTCCAATTACGTTATTTAAAGTTATATTATAATTATGTCTTAATTATTGTAAAGCATGTCCGGTTATGTATTGTTTATTAGTTTTACACATCGATAATTGGATATATTTATTACTTCCAATATTTAATAAATCATTTGTAATTTAACACGAATAGGAGATCTGAAATAAAACGTAATTGATGATAATTTCATGTCTTGTAGTTGAAAATTTTAAATTAAAATCCATAATCAAAATTTTAAATCCATATGGATATTTTTGAGATAGTAGTTTATTTTATTTTTAGTCCAAGTTAATTAAATATAATATGAATTATGTATGTAAACAACACAATTTAATTTAATGAAAAAATAATTACAAATATCGATCCTATACAGGTCATTGGCAATTTACGACATATTCAAATTACATTTTTTTTATATTATATTTAGTTGCTTAAAAATATTTTTTTACTTTCAAATAAGATAAATTAAATTAAATAATACATAAACATAAAAAATAAGACTGTTAGTTAAATGAGATAAATAAATAGTAAAATAAAAATAAATAAATCCAAGATACAAACTATCACTGTTCCAATTTTCATAGGAATTCCTCAAGTCGTGTCGGGGATAGCATCCAAATATTTTCAGATAAATTTTAAACTTTTCAATTAAGCGGATAAAATTATATGAAATTTTTGTATTAATTAATATACACAAAGAACAATACTTTAACAAAATATAAAATATAAAAGTCCATATTAATAAAAGGTCAGTCTTATTACTTCATTCATCGGTTTCTACCAGCCAACCTTGGGCAAATGAAAACGTTACTCATAATACCATAATTTAGTAGTTTGATACCTTGCAAATTGTAGTGCAAGTAAAAAAAACTAATGAGTAAATTTAACCAAATTACTGTTTCCTTTTAGCGATAATTATTAATTATTTAAAAAATATTCCATTGTTCGAATTTTTCTAAATAAAGAAGCGTTTAGACTGGTATTAAGTAACTTTACCTATAATAAATTATTTTGTTAAGGTGCACTTAAAATTTAAATAATTATTATAATTAGTACTGAAATATCCATTCATTTTTAAGTATTTATTCTGTGGAATTAAACTATATGTTATAACTATTGCCTGAAATTTTAAGAAATTGAAAGTTTATTAATTAAGTGAATTTACTTTAATTAAAAAAAAACCTAATTGATATAAAATAATTTATTTAAAGAAATTTTGTAATAATGCTTCAAATATTTATTTCCATAATATCATATCGGATTTATTATGACTAAAAACGCCTTTTAGGTCTTATTTCTCAACGTACTGCACTTTCTAACGCACAGCATTTCATTGTATTTTGGTTTGTAAATATGCCACGTTTTTATACTATTCAAATAACAATTCAAACAATATTAAAAAACTTCAAGAATGCTGCTTGCCTTACACTTATCTTTTGTCACTTTCACACATACCTGGTTTTGTGCAGATGTGACAGAGACGCATCCTTGTGTTGGAGAACGCTTATTTGTTTAGAATCGGCCCTCTGCATTGAATCAACATTTAAGAACTGGGGCTAAAGATTCTTTGAAACTCCATTTGAATTGTTTTAACGGAGTATTTTTATCAACTGCTTTGGAAAACTAGTTCGAGACTTTCCGAATTAAATTTAACTAATATATTTCCACCAAGAGATGGAACTTCATTCTATTTTGTGTTAGTAAATCGATATAATATATAATTCTCATATGTCAAAATAATTATGAAAAATACCTCAACAAATTAATGGTAAAGTTCCTTTATTTTATTATGATATAAACATTTGATAACTTATGTAATAACACCATAAAAAATTCTTAGGTTTGTATGGATGCAGAGGTTAGTCAACTATTTAGGGTGAAAATGCAAAAAAGCGTTGTAACATAAAGATAAATTAACTTAAATCGGAGTTATATTATTTTTTGTCTTTGCAAATAAAAATTAGGCTCGATGTAAACGAGTCTTTAGCATGTGTAGGTACATATAAGAATACTAACTTATCTATGCTGATTGTATTGCTCATTGTGGACGAACAATGTGCTTTTGTTACCACACATCATTTTAGCAGGTTAATTTTATGATGAACAACTAAATTACCCCCTTTTTATTTTGCCCCCCATCAATCAGTAACACTCAAGCTTTACACCTTGAACTGAACTTGCATTTAATACAATTTATGCATCTGGTAAAATAACGTCACATAAAAATACTAAATTAATTGTATCCACAACCGTTATAAAGTATTTTTTAATTAAAAATAACGTACAGAATTGTAATCACATATTTTTATATTAAACGAATTTGAACTCTGAGGTTTATCAAAAAATGTTCAAGATAGAATAACAAAATATCACCTGAACGATTTGAATGAAATGAACGAAGTTATTTATATAGTTAAAGAAGTTTTTGGTAAACATTATCGGTCTTGTATTATTTATTTATTGTTGAAACTTTAAATGTAATTGTGATTATTTTCCAACTTATAATTTTACGTGACCGTCCGCACCGTTCCAAGTATCACTAAGAAAATTTTGATCATCAATTAATTTACATTTGTATAAATAGTTCAAAGCTATGGAATATTCTCTTCATTTAACTTTGTATCGAATTTAATTTATGGTAATAATTGCCACTACATGCCATACATGTACATTAACTTTTTCAGTGCAAGGTGGCAACATATAAAATCAACAAATGCAAATAATTCGCTCCAAACAAAATATAAGTATTAGTAATTATTCTTTAATGTGTTTTATATGTGTAGTGTTGTGTTTTTGGATACACATAACACCAAAGAAGGGGAGACATTAAACACATATTGTGTTAAAAGTAGTAAAACTGTAAAGTAGCAAGAAAATGGGAATATATTTAGTTCCGTTTGTAAATAAATGTATGTTTTAGACCTTGTGGCTTATTGTTGTCTTAATAAGTTCAGAGATGACTTTGTACTTTTATACAATATATTCGGCTTTTGAATAAAACTAACATAATTGTTACTGTTTGTTTTTAATTTTATAGATCAGTTGTTTTCAAACAGTGATCCGCAGGGGTTAAAAAGTGGTCCGCGAAATGATTTAAATTTCTACACGAAACTCACGCTTTAAAAGCCTTAAAGAAAACCGCTATCACTGCCAGTGGTCTCCAATTTGTCCCTCCCCGCTAACATGAAAATAAAATGTTGGATACCCCTGGTATAAACAGATAAACAAGTTTTGTATACGCTTACAAAGTAAAATTATTGTGCGAGAGAGAATGTGTGTGCGCTAAACGCATTACAAGATAAATGATAATAAATGTAATTTTTTATTTCACCCAATCACGCACGACGCAAATCTATTCGGTTTTCATGATAAATAAAATTATAATTAATGTTGAATGTTGCTTGCAATAATTAATTTACATTTAAATTACTTAATTGTTTGCGTTTTATAAAGTCATGCTAAAATGTTGGTGTATCAACAAATATTTATAAGAACGGTATTGTAATGACATTTGTGCAAAAACTAATAGGTTTTCACGAGAATTTATTGATTTATGTTTATTAACATTTTTGCGTTGAGTTTTTGTTAGAGTTTCTTAAGTTGTTGATTTTTCGATTTATTTAGTGAAACTTAACTAGGATGATAAAAATAGCTATAGGTACCTACTAGGTGTCATGTAGAGTAAATAGTCCTTGAGATTTAAATATTTTAGAAGATTAGTATGATATATAAAAAAGTAAAAAACATGTAACATGTTTAGAGGTCGAAATACATAAAAAGGCCGAAGTATTTTTTTATAAATATATAAAAAAAAAATAAAATAAAAATACTTTCATTGCCATAGAACAAAGGTTTAACAATTAAAAAAATAAAAAATTATAAATAATGTTAATAATAAATAATTATGGCAAAAGGCGATGACTCAGCATTCCTTTGCTTTGTCATAAGACAAAACAATACTGTTTTTCAGTCTGTATTGACAAAAAAATCCCAAATTAAAAACTTTTTTTGTTACCTATCTAAATATATACCAGTCCATTTATTAATTACTGTACCCGGTTACCTGGCGTGAAGAGTGGTCAAATCAAGATCACATCATGAACACTAAGTACTGGACATGCACATAAACAGACAAATTACTTACTTAATATATGGCTAATTGATACCATTGCCTGTTACCTGATTATTATACGTGTGGTAAAAATTGTCAACCATAAATTAGTTTTATGATACCTATTTTTTTAAATAGCATGAAGTCTGAAGCCGTTTAAAAATAAAGTCACAAATTCACTATTGTGAGGTTAATTCTAGATACTATACAAGACCTAAGAATCGAATTGGCTGTATATAAACCTAATCTTAATTAAAATAAGAAAAAAGTACAATGAAATATGTAACATGTCATCATTCTTTGTTCTGCCATTTATTATAAAATTCTTTCAAAGCATACCAATATTTCATCTGATGTTGCATCGATTGAAACGATTTAAATTAAATAAATACAATAATAGTTCCATTATAAATTGCAGTAGAACATAAGAACGTTATCAGTAACGGGTTAACTGAGAGAATTAATCGTACAAGAACGGTATTAAATACTGAGATTGATAAGCATAAATTAATCTCAGCTAATACTTTATTTTACTTACAATTTTAATTAACCGCGTTAATGGAAACGCACGTGTTGCTTCACGGATATAAAATCTTTGCTAATGAACTATTGTTTTTTATTAAAATATACTTTTTGATGAGGTTTATTTTAAAATTTTGATGTTTGATAAACGTTTTCGTTAACATCCTGTGATTTACAACTTGGTTCAGACTGCAATAATTTAAAAATTTGTAATGTTTATTTCTTTTGGATTATTGTATGATATAAAGTTAATTCTGGTAGCATTAATAAATTTTAATTGTTTCTCATAAATTTACTTATTTGTTACATAATTAAAAAGTTTAAAAATATATGTACGAGTATACCTATTTAAGCTTTGATGAACCAACAGCTTGGACATTCATACTGTAAGCAGGTAAGTGAATCTTATTTCAGATGTAGTTGTCACATTTAATTATTCTTTCTTCTCTTATTTCTTACACTCGATGTTTTATAAATGCATGTTTATTTAATTGCATGCTTTTCAGAATACCAAATCGTTTTATACAATCTGATATGATAATAATTTGATTTATGGGGTTAGGTAGAAACATAATACTGACAGCGCGGGAAGATTTTCTCCATAGAATTATTACAGTTATCTTTGTTTTATATAATATATTTGAAACAAAGATAACTGCAACATATACGCAATAAAGTTACTAAAACTGGTGTTTATTAAAAATATATGAGACAACTTTATTTCTATTACATAATTGCATCCTATCTAGAAATGTCGCAACAATTGTGGTTAGATCCTTGTGAGGAAGTCGGTTTAAGAGGTCTAAGGGATGTTATATTTTAGTTCTGTCCGTAAATTCACTCAATAAAAGTAAGTCATCTAATTTAAACGATTCACCTAAGTGCCACTTTCGCTTGGAACACTTTCAGAGTGTGAAAACTTAAAAAATCAAGAGGGAACTCATCACTGCAGAGGTGCCTCTTATATTAAAAGTATTGACGTAAGAAAATAGTGAAATTGTTAGCTCGAATTAGAGCACCTACATTAAGTCTTCTGAACGCATGCGTAATGCCATTGAATAATTCAATTATTCGTATCTATACGCGTTGAGATGTTTTTGAATTTTTAGTAACCAATGTCTCATATTTGTATAAAATGGTTGATACTTTTGTATTAGGGAATAATATACCTTGTATGGTTCAGTATTGGACTCCTAATATAGCTTCTGCATCAGTCTTATATCGAGAAATAGCAAGCAGACATAAGCAATTTAAGTTTATAGACGTTATCTTGTAAACAAACTTTTCAGTAGAGAAAATAACTTAAATTAGAATAAATCTTCGTGATGGTGTTGATATTTGTGGAGGTTTCATTTGCATCATAAAAATGGTATTCTGCAGTTGACTCACCTAAATAGGACATAATGGAATGTCTCCTCTTTTATATACTATACCCTTGTATGTGAAAGTATGTGATCACGTGGAACTATTACTCTTTAACTTATGTATGGCTACGAATAGAGGTACTTACATGACGAAGACTTAGAGGTATAAAATTATTTGGTTGACTGCAAAATATATTCAGGTGTCCGGGACCCTTGCAATCTTACAATTTGATTCAACTTGTACTGAAAATGCTACCGTTTAAGAAGCTTTTGTGGGACGTTACCGATGCAATAAATAGACTTAAAATTGATTTTTAAAAGATTTCGTCATAAAATCTACTCGCATTTTCTATACTAATATTATAAAGAAACAACATTTCACTGACAGATTTAAATTTTTTTCACCATTTGAAAGCTGTATCTTCGTTGAGAAGCCGAAAGAACATAAGCCAGAGGTTATATAACATTATGCTACAGGTGCGAAGCCGTGGGAAACATCTAGTATAAAATAAAATGTATAAATTTGAAATTGTACCTTATGAGCCTTCGATTTAACGTTCAAATTCCTACATCTAAGTTGTCAGAGCAAGAATGTTTTTATATACTACTAGCGACCCGCCCCGGCTTCGCACGGGTGCAATGCTGATATACTATCGCGGAGTTTTCTGTAGACCTTT
>LQNK01000508.1:250168-315010 GCA_001586405.1 Phoebis sennae
TATTAAAAAACAAAATTGTCGCTATCATTCAAGTAATATGGATAACGAATTTGTAGTAATTTATTTGTTATAAAAAAATAACAATTTATTTCCTTTTTTTTAATAAATGTGTTTATTTTATTTTAATTTAATGTAATCATTATGAATGTAAAAGTTTGGAGGTTTGTGTGTCAATGACACCTCAACTGCCCGAATTTTGGATAGAATACTTATGGACTAGGAGCATAATGGTGCCTGTCACACAAGCGAGTTCTTCGGAACTCTGCTTAGATCGGGTCCCACTTATCAATGTTATTTTGTCAGGCAATGATACTGCTTATCGCAAATTTAACGCGAGCGAAGCCACGGGTAGTAATCACTAATCAATGATAGTTAATTTATTATTTTATTATTATATAAGCTTTCGTTCTGAAAAGAAAGAACTATCTGGCTTAAAAGGATTGATTTAAATAAACAGCCCGAGAAGTTGCAAAATAATGTTCATTTTAACGCTACTCTGAGTTTTATAACTTTAATGTACTGCATTATTAACAATGGAAGAATTTTATATTGTAAGACAGCTAAATACTTTTTAGTTCTACGAATCGCATAAAAACTTTGTACGCGCACGTAGATTGATTGAATTTCTTTTTATAACGTGATTTAATTAAAATCGTACAATGGAAGTAATTTTCATGCATAAATATTTTAGTGTTAATTATACTTTTTTCGCTTTAAAGAAAATATTTCAAATAATATTGCATTGTTGAATCAATAAGTATTTCATTTTTAAACACTTTTATTGTAACATTGTGACTTCGAATAATGACTTTGTGTTAAAAAATATAATTGACTTTTTTATTTTGAAATCTATTCAAAGTTAGTGCTTTTACATATTTTCAATTTAACAAGATTTTGCACCGATTTTGATTAGATTAAAAAAGGTCTTTTTCTACTTTTTAGCCACATCGGTAGCTACAATTCAGTCAAACATTAAAAAAACGGCTTATTGAACCTGAGAGATCAAAATGAAAACAGTTTTTTTCTTGTGCTGCCGAAGGGCCCAATTGTTACTAATTAATGCGATGTCCGAATTGAGATTTAAACATGTCACACACGTAGTTTTTCACGAGAATCGCACTAATTGATTTATTTCACAGAAAATCAGCTTAAAATACCCTTACTTTCAAAATATAGGTAGATACTCAAATTATTCATGCGGTTTTATCATTGCGTTGCTTTACTCTCTAACTTTTAGTAATTTAAAAAGCAATAATTCCATACAATTATATATATTTCATCTCGAATAAAACTTTCCGTATTGTTTTAATACCAAGGCTAGAGCATTAAGCATAGAATTATCATTAAATACATAAGATAATTATCATTTTGGTGTTTAATCTTATCTCAACGCTTTGTGCGCATCGCCGACTTTAAAAATATAATAAACTAATGCAACGCTTGTCTTATTTGCATTCGTATATTGCAGATAGCAAATATATACCTACCTACCTACTCTTTGATCTATGAAATACAATGTGACTGTACTTGATATGAATAGCTGTGATGGAAATATTTGCGTTTGATAAGAAAATTTAAAACCCTTTTACATCGGATCGCGCACGTTCAAAAGCAATAATGTCTAAACCAAGAAGTGATATAATTATCATTAACGTTATAAATAGTTACTAATAATATCAGTGGTTGCTCGTTTGACCCTAACTTGTATGAAAAAAGGTAGATAGCTCAGTATAAAGGTTATTACAGTTAAAAGTTTCAATACCCATAATTAACTGTTCCATGTGTAGAACACAGTTTATTCCCATCCGATGCCTCTCCCATCCTGTTCTACTCCTCTCCCGTCATTAATCCTCTCCCTATCCTTTCCCCTTCAAGCCGGCAAAACATCTGCGACACTTTTTGTTGTAGACGTTCATGGGCTGCGGTCGGTCACTTAACATCAGGTGAACTACATGCTCCGCTTGCCCGCTGTTACATAAAAAAAACAGTTGGGTTCGAGTTGTCTGTCTATGGGCTTCATGACCTAGAAAAAGTCTAGATCAGATATTAGTCAGGTTATGTTCCGATTTCATCATACTCTACTCCACTCTGTGTATGTTTGTTTATGTCCTACTAATGTTCTATATGTACAATAAAAATAAACAATTTTTCTATAAATCAATGCACGTCGATAAAATATTTAGCGTGCTGTCAATTTTATGAATGCGTTAAGTACTCCATTAGATTACTGACACTCTATAAACATTTTACATTAATATCTGAATAAATAAATAAAAACTTTGCGATTTGGGAACTATTCATTTCAGTACAGTGTATCTCGTTTTGAAAATCATGGTTTTTCGTCTGTTCCTCTACAAAGTAAATAAAAATTCGGTCAAGTGCGATTCGGAATCGCGTATGAAGGGTTCCGTTTCAGACCCTGTCTTGTTTACATATTTTTATTTTTAATATTTGTTGTTATAGCGTCAACGGGAATTTGAATCTAGCCATCACGGTTTATGAGGTATAGACAGACAGAGGGCTGAGGCTTAGTGATAGGATCTCGTTTTTTAGGTACGGTGTTTAAAGGTACTGAACCCTAAAAAACCATTTATTTTTTAGTAATTTAATACATATTAATATTTCTAGTCTCAACAATGTAAATTATTTATTTCATGCAAATAATAATACAGATCAACATTAACTTAACATTTTTGTTTTATATTGATCAATTTCGTCAAATAATGAACTACATTCAAAGTGTTTATGTCCATTAGCCAATTCCATAATATAGCAATATGGGAATGCACTACCTAAACAGCTAGGTATAATATAATTGGCTGATCGCACGTTATCTACCGCTAAGTATTGTAGAACTGAGGCCGATCATAAACAACCAACGCAGTGAAATTGGAATGCATTTTACATATTGCCCCTATTGAGTATAAACGTTAGTGAGACTTATATTTTTGATATTTTACATATTGCCCCTTTTGAGTATAACGTTTGTGAGACTTATTTTTCATATTAACCTTATTGAGTATAAACGTTTGGGAGACTTATTTTTGATATTTTACATATTGCCCCTATTAAGTATAAACGTTTGTGAGACTTATTTTTGATATTTTACATATTGCCCCTATTGAGTATAAACGTTTGTGAGACTTATTTTTGATATTTTACATATTGCCCCTTTTGAGTATAACGTTTGTGAGACTTATTTTTCATATTAACCTTATTGAGTATAAAAGTTTGGGAGACTTATTTTTGATATTTTACATATTGTCCCTATTGAATATAACGTTTGTGGGACTTATTTTTGATATTTTACATATTGCCCCTATTGGGTATAACGTTTTTGGGACTTATTTTTTATATTTTACACATTGCCTCTATTGAGTATAACGTTTGTGAGACTTATTTTTGATATTTCTATATTGCCCCTATTGAGTTTAAAAGTTTATGGGACTTATTGTTGATAACGATGGTCAATTACTGATTATTTAATTATCTGTTAAAACTTTATAAGTACTTGTAAGTCTAGAGGAAACTTGTCTACTCGCTCAGTCTATAACAACAATATCAATAATTAAATATACGTATTATAATGTAATCTAAATAATTTAATTTGCATGCCACAATGTATAGCGAGGTATGTGATACAAATGTCTTATGTTATTTTAATAGATATCCTACTATTCTGATAAATGTTCTATTCTATTCTAACATTTCATAAAAAAAATAATAATATGACCTCCCTTTTGCCCCATTCTTTGCGCTATGTAGATTCCTTCAAATCATTGAACAGCATAAAGGTCCTCGATAACGGTCTATATGGTTGAACTGTCCTTACTCTATCCATATATATACTACTATACTACTGACATAGTGATCTATCGTACAACCCAAACCGCTGGACGGATGCGACTGAAATTTGGTATGTAGGTAGATGTTATGACGTAGGCATCCGCTAAGTAAAGATTTTGATTAAACCCTACGGGAACGGAAAAAATAGTTATATTCGGGTAAAACCGCTAGTTATCTATACAACTCCTAAACAATAAGATGTATGAAACAATAAAAAGACGCTTTATATCGTAATGGGGCAACAAAGTTTTAAAACTATCATTTCTTTAATGATTTTTATTCGTCAATGGTTTGTTCTCACTGTTTAATAACAATAATTCACCCTTCACTAATTGAAACGTAGTTGTCATCGAGAAGGGACGGTAATTGTCTATACCTAGGTATAATATAACAGGTATAGTGGAAGCTTACACCAATCTGACTCCACCTGTTGCTTAGAAGGCTGCCCACCCGCTAGCGGTCGCATCTTCATAGTATTATATACGTGGTACACGCTTCCGTTCGCAGCTTCGACTGCATAACACTATAAGGAAATATTTTTCCATTCCTCCTCGGGAATTGCACTATTTATTGGTGAAAATCTACTAAAGTTTCAGTTTTTAAGTTTATTATGTTCGTACAGACATCATTTGTGGAAGGACTTTTGTCGCCCAGTGATGGAAATTCTATAATTATTTTATATTCTGCTGTTCTTCTCCATATAAACTTTAGGTTTTTTTTACTATCCTCCACTTAAATCTCGTAAAAAGAATTAAAGTACTTCACGTATACAAAATATCTATACAAAACTATTACGAATATTACAAAAATGACAACAAATTAACTATTAAGTATGCATGATATTATTAGTATTTTATACATCATAACAAACTTATCAGTTCTTTAGATGTTTTTTGTTTATTATTAACAGATAAAATTAATTAACGTAAAATAAGAATATTAATGCTACAATAAAAAAGCGAAAAAAGGGCGCGAAATGCTTGTGACGGGACTAAATTATAATATTTATGTTTAAAGAGAAAAAGAGAAAAAATGTAAAGGTTGTAGGATTATGTTGCAATCCAGTTATTGTAATTAAATATCAGATATAAATTTACGCGAGAAACACTGTTATAACTTTGTGGTTGTGTATGAATTGAGCCAAAACCATTTATAGCAAGTTCTTCCATATTAGTGTTTGGAGTATTTCTTAAAAAGGTTTTACACTGAATACAGGATTCCCTATTCAAAAATGTAATTTATTTGTCACATTCAATATGAACTATATTTTCTCGTTAAACCAAAATGATTCGCCCTTAGCCTCTCATATTTTATTGAAAATACTGGTTATGGTTAAATGTTAAGCCAACGATAATTTGAACAATAAAATACAAAAATTAATTGCGCGGGAATTCTTATTTACATTGCAATATAGATATTAATTTATCCAACGTTTACATAAAAATGACAATATTTTTTATTAAAAGATGTTATCATATAGATGGCAATATTATAACTATGGCTTTTATTTAAAGACTAATTGAGATATGTGTGTGTATTAAATATTAGTGATCAGATAAATATTCGATACTTTCTGATAAGATCTTAATGTAGATGGCTCGGGGCGGAGAACAAATTTGTTCATTCCTTCCCCACTACAAATTTATTAAAATGTTTTGCATAGCTACCTACTATAAGCTTATAGTAGCTTTTCGTTTCTGTAATATGATATTGTGAATTTTTGTGAGAGTGTGTTGCAATACTTATATTTATTTCATTATGAATTTAGACTACCTAGAGAAAGATAAAAATATTGTAATACAATTTTTTTACCCATATTAATAACTATAAGAGGTTTAACGTTTCTGCCACTAGGGAGTAGGTATTCCGTATTTCCTAAATACTAGCAATATCATCTTGAATAGCCTCGAAAACACGTTAGTCAAATACGTACTCGCTATCAAGTAACTAACTGCGATAGTTTCTTCATTTCTTATTCCACAAATCATCACATATCAAATGAATAATGTTTTCAGAATACTTAAAGAAGTATGAACATGGACGCGTGAGCTAATCTATAGTTTGCTTACATTAAAGCGGAGTAAGGTAGCGGGTCTATAAAGCGCTTTACATAAAAAGTTGAGACAAGTTACACGTGTTCTGATAAGATCTACAATAGATTCACGGCCAGAACGCCGGTGGCAGCACGCAACGGACGCACGAAACTAACTATTTATTCATACGCAGGCCGAGCGAACTATGAACTTCGTAAGATTTCGATTCAAGCGTAAGGTGATTGCCATAGTACGTATATTGTGCCAACTTTAGTTAATACACAGATTTTTTGGGTCATAATTCAAAGAGATTTTGTAAAGCGTGGTAAAAATCAATTAAAATTTTCTTAGGATGTAAATTGATCACAGTGACAGTAGAATTAACAATCTTGGTTCTACTCTTCTATTAGGTTTAAAGTATTCCTAAAGTTGCGTATTGTAATGATTTCTACTAGATTCATACTACCTGTTGATTAATATGAATTAGATTCGAATCTAGTGTAATGTTCCTTGCTTTTCTGAAGACTTGTTGATGTTAGTGCCACCAAGAAGTTTACTCAGTATTAGTACATATTGTTATGACTAAATTTCTTTACAACATTTTGTTGTAATTTGAGCATAGGTATATTACGTCTATGTATAAATTTCAAATTTATTGCCAATATTTTTTAAAGCTAACCTAAGCCTAATATTCATTGAGCATGTAAATTAAACATAAATTAGCATCGTCCAAGCAATCAAATCCAAAAATTATATGAAATGTCCCAATGAAAACGCCGTCACGAAACATTGAAGACAACAGGAAATAAAATGGCTATATTACCCATAGATTTAAAATATTCAAGGAAATTAGTTTCGAATGGTCCCACATTGCTCTCGTATTATAAATGAGATCGCAAACACGTTATTTTAGATTCAAATGAAAATACTCATCAATAAATATGTTTGCCGATGTATAAGAATCAACACCTATTGATGTTT
Organism: Phoebis sennae; assembly: GCA_001586405.1. NCBI lineage: Eukaryota > Metazoa > Arthropoda > Insecta > Lepidoptera > Pieridae > Phoebis > Phoebis sennae. The sequence continues at coordinate 257,029 of LQNK01000508.1, forward strand.
TCAATTGTCTTAAATTGTTTTATATCGATAAAAGATTGTTGCAACTTTTTGTATATCTATATGTGTATCTATTGTTATATGTCATTATTTTACTATTGATTCTAAATTTTACATTGTAGCTTGTAAAAATTTAATAATAAAGACTATTCTAATTAATAGTTACTTTCATTATCTTCTCTCTACGTACTTCCGATTTTACGTGGAATCTATAAACATTACACAATGTTAAAATATCGTTAAATGAATACACCATTATTAACTATGCATTTGTATGTCCTTTGACAATGTAACAATAGCTTGGTCAGGTTATTCTATTTATTGTTTTTTATTACGACGATGCTTCAACCCAACAAGTCACTGGACCAAAGCGCATTACCCACCGCAGCCTATGATTATTGTGACATAAAATAATTAAATTTAATAGAGATCTAGTTATATGTACTAATAGCCTATCTAGGGCTTCGCTTAGTGACATACCTAATTATTTGCCAATTATGTGGGACGCAACGAAGCGTGAGAAACCAACGGATGGAATATAAATAATTTTTAACTTGCTATAGGATTTATATACGTCGTAATAAAATATACTTTTTAATGAAAGTTGAAAATATTTATGAAGATCTTTTTGAGTTCAATTTAGCTTGTTTACTATTGAATTACTAAGAATTTATACTTTCTTTCTTTTAAATCAATTATACATATATGTTAAAACTATATATTTTTATATCTAAATGAAAAGAACTACTGTACTACAATAATTGATGTTAACGCGCATTTATTATATTTAATATCGTAACCTTGACTTTTTCCATCTTGGTATTGTAATAATATAATAATTACTAACATCCGACAAACGAAACAAAGGTGAATTTTCATAATTAACAAATAGGTACGTTGACTGAATGATCCATCAGCCAAGCCTTTAAATCTTTATAATACCTAAAGTTTTTCTAAAACTTCAATGTAACACTTTTTTAGTATGAACATACACTCTTTCAGCTCTCGAAAGCGTATATTACAATTTTAATCCACTCCTTCATTATTATGCCAATGCGGTTAACGTGTACCGTTTGAATAATAATTTCATAAAATTACTTGAGTAGCCATAATTGTTTCACTTATATGTAAACCATGAAAAACTTAAACTTTGTAGTTAGGCAATAACCATTTATTTTTATAGTTAAGTTTATCCCTTTTAGTAATTAAGCGTTCAAAGCGACTTATAGGTACGTTTGCGTAGCGAAATAATTTCCTACCAAACGTGTCTCGAAGGTATGTATTAAAGAATAAATAATGGCCGCATCCGCCATATATTTTATAACATTAACGGAATAAAATATAGCTTCGAAAACTCTTTTTGTTGTTGTTTCTGTGTACGTGTATAATTTTGCACCTTTTTAATGACGTTAATGGCACTTTGTTCTTTCGATTACAACTCGCTCGTTGGTAAGGTATCGAGTCTGTAATTCCAGTTCGCTCGGAACTCGGTATTTAATATTGAACGATATATTAACACGATTATATTTAAATCGGACGAGCAAGCCCGGCCGCAGCTCGCCGGTTAGTTTTTTGTAGAGCTGGACCAAGGGTGCATGCACTATTTAATTATCAGTACAAAACATTTTTATTATGCGCTTGCAGTGTAAGAAAAATGTAGTTATTTATTGAAGATATATTTATTGCTTATGTGCAAAACCAAGGCTTGATTTAACTTATAGGAGGTAGAAATATAAATTATGAAAAATTGAAATATGGGGTTTATCCGGAGTATTATTAATTTGCGATTTTATTTTGCCCGATCTTGTTGTTACTCAAATATTAAAATCCTATATTAAAAAAATGCTTTTGATGTATTTGTGATATTCGCTTAAATTTTCATAGAAAAAAGTAAACAATGCGCGATTTGATCATTGATTTTATTTTTTTTGACACATTACAACGAGTAATAAATACTTAATCGATTATTTTCATCGATATTTTCTTAAATCCTACAGACCTAGACGCTAGGAATGTCAGTTTAACAAATGTCACAGAAATCAACCCATATTTTACGGACTACAAATTACAATGTTAAAGGATGGACGATGAAAATGCACGAAGGTTCTCACACGTTAAAAGTGTAGGTAGACATAAAAAATACTTAATCAATTGAGAAAGCTCGAAGGGGCAATTCTTTAAACGAAATCGTCGCGTTACTATTATTTTTTTATTTACAATAGCTAATATTTAAATTATAATGGCATTATACCACTGCGGCTCATTTCTTTATCCATAAATTGAATTACTTGTTGAGAGGTAAAACTAAGGCTAAAAGAATTTAAGTATAATAGGAAAAATCAACATAATATAGTGTATGGAAAATGTTTAGTTTATTCGATGAGGTGGCTACATTCAGATAGCACGAGATAGGTAACGAGCGGCGCGATCAGCGGTTTATGACTGTACGCCCTGTAAATAACCATTATTCTATATTATGCCGCTATTTCTATGAATGGCATTATATTTTGTTTGGATGAGACTGTAAAATATATGGAATAACAAAATTAGGACAACAGTGATGGTATAATGAACAAAATAGCTTGAAATGAATTAAATATTACCGTTTGATTTCTATTAAAATTAATTGTCAATTAAGGCGGTTCAGGAATATTTCCTATTCAGTCCCAATGATTTTTCTCAAAATTAATTAGTTTCTTATTTGGCATAATTAAAATAATTTGGAAAATTAGTGCAAATAGAAAACCTAAGTAAATGTGTGAATCTCTATGTAACATTAATGTAACAATATATGATAGAGATTGCGCATACTAAAATCAAAGGAGGAAATGTAAACGCTCAGCTTCCAAAAAAGCTGTTAGTCGGGACACGCAGCATGATTCATGTCCGATGCGCGTACCTTAATGTGCGTTAATTTGATCTAAAAATAACACTCTTCTTTGTTTGCTAGATTTTTACGAAATGTGCCTGTATTCATTACGAGAATAATATTGTATTGTCTGCTCGTTCTAGTTTTTTAATGTAATTATCTAGAAATAACTAACTTCACTCTTCATTCAAGCGCAACATTTAATTGTTTCGCCGGGTCTTAGCATACATTTATTAATTCGACTTTTTATTATTTATTATCATCTGTGAGCTATAAATTATAGATTATATTTGAAGTTGGAATTATGCGCGATCAATGTGGACATTTATGAGTTACAATCATTCGTTTTTATTTTGACTTTGACATATAAAAATATTTAAGCTAACAATTCTGTTAAAACAAACGATGTAATTGATTATTTATGAATATATTTTTTGTTTCAGGTATGTATTTAGAAGAAACAGTAATCTCTAGATGTTTTAGTTCCACAATTCTGTATTGAGTTATGAACGTATAACAGTTAATAACAGGTAAGTAACAGATCTATTTTATAAATTATTTAGGAAGCCCCTGCGTCTATCAACAAACAATCGTTCGAGTCCGATGGGGTTGCATCATTTCATTATAGGGGCCATTAATTGCAATCATTTTCACGCTGTTAGACAGGGATGGAACGATCGTGTTATTCCTGTCTCGAAGCGGAAAATGATCGGAATGACTTGATATGAGACATAGGGGTCCCTACGCTTACCTATGGTAACACTATTGTATATAAAATCACAATTAAGCCGGATAAGTGAACACTGATTCGACGTAATTGGGAAAATTTCACAGTGAAATAAGCTCAAAGAAATCATTTCAAATGAAAACATCGGGATGTGTTACCGCTCAATGACATCAAATTGTGGATATAATAATATGTAATATAAAATAGATTATCATAGGTGAGCCATATTAGTAAGGACAGATTGTTAAAGACGCAAAAGTTTATGTATTTATTACGCACGCTATCTTGAAATTTAAAACATGTGAACGCCTGTAATGTTATTGTTAGAAAATTCAACTATAAAAAGAATAAAAAAAGTACGTGTAACGTAATGATACTGTCAACTGGGAAGATTTTTAATTGATATAAAATATTGACTAACACTTTATGGAAATGTTATTGGAAAATAGTCTAATAAAACCCACACCGTTTTACAGGAATTACAGTAGGATATTAATTTCCCGTTCGATTTGCTGTCAATTTAACTACGCACCAGTTCGTTAGCTCAATCGATTACTTCATAAATGGACTACTTCCTTTAGATTTTCGGATTAAAAATAATTTCCTTTCGAATTTTACACGATCGAATTGTTGAGTGGACATCGATGGGACCCCAAGTGCCAACACATGAAGTTACTACAACTTAACGTGATTAGGAACCCTAACAAGGAATGTCTATTTGCATAGAAAAATAGGTACATAACAACCCATGTGTTTTATTTGTCCATGAAATATATTCTCGGATCACAAAACATTTTCATTACAATTCACCTACTTTTACTAAGAAATTAGTATTAAGTATTTTGTTGTTCCCCTTGCACAAAGCAAAAGTTTCATACCCGAAAATTATTTACGGCAAATTCGCCTCTGTTATTGCATATTGAGGGCCTTAATTACTGGTCTCATTGGGTAATTACTAAGTTTAATTCACTTACAAGTAACGTCGGTTTTCCCCAGAGCGTCTTATATTAATGTTATACTACTGTTATTTAAAGAATTACATTAAAAATGTATAATCTGATGTTATTATTCATGTATGTGTCCGAACACGGCGAATATCTTGTAATAACCGTTATCTACGCTCGGATCAAACATATTTAACAAAACGGTAACGTCACGGAGCTAACCGCTGCAGAGGGGACATTACAATCTTAATTGTTTTGTCTTTGCGATTCGACATTAAACACTAGCAATATATTTAACCGCACTTACTACTAACCTTTTATTATGTTTTTCCATTATTTTTAATGTTGCAAGATGTAATATATTAAAATAATTACGACTGACCAATTAACTCATGTGAGGTATAATTAGGCGGTACTAATTTATCATATAAAATTATAGTTTATCTTTTCATATTTTTATATATTCTTTTAGTTGGATATTAAATTTGTAGCTGATTTTAACAGTGTCATAAAAATGTTTTTGTCTTGTAATGTAATATGTTCCTTCCATCGTACTATAATTCGGTGTCACTTATACAAAAGAGATAGCACTATTGTGTTGTCAGCACATCACTTAAAACAGAAAACATAAAACTTAACGGCCGTCTATACGAATATATTAATTTCGTCTTGTTTATTACGGCCCGAATTAATTATAACAGTTAAATGAGCGTGCGATAATAAAAAATATGGAACGCTCTGTTTCTTCAATAATATGCATTATATTTTTATTGATGCTGTCTGATGTAAATATAAAATAGTTTAAACGTGTAGCTTTAAATGTACTGAAATTTAACGGTTCGCTTGCTCGCTTTATTCATTGCTGTTTTCGTTGTAAGAATTTAGTATAACCGCTAATTTTTGTTCGTGAAGCTGTTAAATAAAATTAATTATAAATTATAATGAATGATGAGATATGAGTAAATTATTTTATGTAATTTTTATGCAGTTTTACCTAATATTACTGTTCGTAATAACAAAGCGGCTTTTCCATGGTTTGAAGGTCGTTCAAGAAGCATCTACATATGGCACGTGCTAGCCAAGGGGACAAAATACCTAAGGCACTTGGCTTTCGCTTAGACCAAAACAACAATACATACGATTTACACAAAAATAAATAATTGATTTATCTTTGCTCCTCTAATAGTTTTTTTTGTATATTTCCACATAAAGAGGTTAAATTTCATTCAGTTATAAACACACATTATACAATAAAGTGGCTACGTACACAAGACTACCTCTCGTTTGTTATGAATGTTGTCTTTATTTCATTTTTGCCCACAGAAAAAGCAAACGAAACGAAAATTTTACACTCTTTAAAAGATAATACCAAAATGATATAAAACTCTTAACATGCATTTATGCATAACTTATTATCTTGTGTACAATATAATAACTCTGTTGCGGTTACTTCTAACAAAGGCTTCGGCTTTTTATCTTTTTTGGCAAACAGTTTTTGTTTCAAAGGAAACCTAATTAAATAGAAACCGTGTTACGATGTTTCAAGGATATCAACTGTAGGTACATTTTGTTTTGTGCCTCAAAAAATCCAAATTCAAATAATATTTTCGAAAGTTATTACTGATTTTGAAAATAGTCTGGCAAATAAAGAACTTGAAACGTATAGAATTACGTTTAAATGACGATATTTGTAGTCAATACATACTGTGATATCTAAAGACTTTAATGGAAGGTCTTAAACAGAGTTTAATTTATATCATGAGACCGTCAATCGAATAACTACCGATATCCTCTTTATTTTGTTGATGGACTAATAAGACATACAATTCAGGGCATTTATGTGAATATGATGGTTTTCAAAAATGCATTTCGATCGTTATTCAATGCGAAATGTTTTTTTCATTGTTTTCTTAAATAAAATATTTCAAACTTACAGTTAATTATATATAACTGGATATCACTACATAGTATAAAACAAAGTCGCTTTTTCTGTCATGTGTCATGTTGTATGTCCCTATGAACGCTCAAATCTTTAAAACTACGCAACGGATTTTGATGCGGTTTTTTTTAATAGATAGAGTAACTCATGAGGAAGGTTTTTATCAGCATTGCACCCGTGCGAAGCCGGGCGGGTCACTAGTATATCATAAGACTTATATCTTGGATTTTTTTTGAGTAAGAGAATTAAACATTTTCGAAAGATTTTCGTACAAAAAGCTTTATAGTTATACATTTTCAAGTAGTGGCATATCAACAAAATATATTTTAATTAAATCTGGATAATCATTACACGTTCCTATAAATGATATAAACAACAGACATAAATTACAATGTACATTACAAGAACTTTAAAATAAAGTTTAAAATATTTGGCAAAGCATCGCGACCTTCACACCACATTAGATTACAATCCATCAAACAATCGCAGACGTCGCTATAAAATAAGAACTATTTTAAAACTATACCGAGAGCTAATTTATTGAATTTCAAGACGTAATTTATTAAATCACCGGCGCGACCGTATTGACTGACTGACGTTGGCTGGATGCAGGAAACTTTAAATAATGCTGAAATGCAATATTAAATTGAAGTATGATACAATTTTTGCGGCATTATTTTTTTTTCATATTGTTGATACTGATATTAGGTACACAACCAAAACAACTTGACCGATTTCGAAAATTCTGTGACCATTAAAAAGTTGCCTCTTCCCTGAGTGACATAGGCTATACAACCCTGTAAAATATTACCTATGTGTGTACAGATAAATGTAGCATTCAAAGTAAATTCTGTCTTGATTTCGAAATAAAAATAATAAATGAAAAAGTTGAAACATACAATTTGTGATTGTAACAAACAAAGATCTTTTGTAGACCCTTCTTAAAACAAAACTAATTTAGTTTATATATTCCAAACATAACAGGTAAATGTTTTGTCTACGAACAATTTATGCTCTGATTGCTGGCCGACTTTGACTGCACAAAAGAAAACTAAGGTTCGTTTAGAATGGCGCGGGCCCTACGACTAATACATATTTTATAAGTAAATGGGCAAAGTAATGAGGAAATGTTTATAAATTTAAGACTGCAATGACTTGAAGAAACAATTGCTTATCATTAACGAAAAATGAAAAAGGAACTCATCATTTAGTCCTGTACTAAATGACACTACATTTTTTAGAGACTTCGTTTGACCTCTATTTATTAAAAATATGACTGAGTGACGTGGCTGTATTGTTTGATATGTTATAATTATTATTTATGCTCTCCTTTTTAAAGAATATTTGGCTTAGCTTTACTAAATGGTTTCCTTGATAATGGATTTCATATAATCTTGCCTATTAACATAAATACAGCCCTTTTAATTCTGACGTGGATACGTGCCTATATGTATTAGTAAATCCAATGCAAACTTGCCCTTTAATATAAAAACAGAGGGAGGCTTCAGTTCATATGGTACACTAAGCCCTCTATAATTAATTGACATTTATTATTTATTTTTTCTAGTGCATATAAATAGACTAAGTATATTCATGTTTACCTATTGAGAAAGTATGAGGGATGTTGAGTTTGAATCTTTTTGATTTAAATAATTTTAATAAGGACAACTTTACCATTCTTTCTGTTTCGATGTTTTGACTTTAATTTTTAGATGCTTAATAATTACCACTGAAATTTCCGACTTCAATATCGCTGTTTTAATTCCCACCTGTATTATATTTAACCTTTCGTCGTATACCAGTTCGTTTTACAAGCTACTTGTTAAATAAGGTAACAAAAGGTTAGGCATTGAAAGAGCCGGCGGCGTTCTGTCCTTCAATCACGGCGATAAACATATCCTTATATTTTTTTGTTTGTCAGCCAATAGCTGTTCACCCAAACAAAAATGTTTATATAAATATATCGTGGATTATTTCGTTGATTCAATTGACTTCTAATCGTGGTACAAAGTTTAAACTCGAGAGCTTTCTTGCGATTGTTATATATAAATACTAGCGACCCGCTCCGGCTTCGCACGGGTGCAATGCTGATACTAAATACACTACAGAAAAACTGTGAACATTGTTAATAAAGATTAGTACAATATTTATTATATAGTACATTTCATTTTAATAAGATTAGTACAATATAAATCTCGTAGGGTTCAGCTAGCGTTTGCAATGTAAACGGAAAAAAATGATAATTAAAGACATCACATTAGAAACCTCAAAAATAAAAGTATTTATCCAGCATTTAATGGATTTTATCATACATATAAACCTTTATTTTTGAATCACTATCTATTAAAAAACCGCAAAATCCGTTGCTTAGTTTTAGAGAATTAAAAATACAAAGGGACATAGGGGCAAAGAAAGCGACTCTGTTTTATACTATGTAGTGATTAACGACGTACGAATAGGTACCTTCTGTCCAAGGTATGCAAGGCTATCTCAGTAGAATCTATTGCCTCACAATACAAATTTTATAACTACGCCAATGCAATTGCCGAATTCACATAGTAATATCCTACGTTTCAGGGTGGCAACAAAAACTAAAAAGGACAGTACTCATAAATTATTACGTATGTCCAAATATTGGTGTTGGTGTGTTTATTTTTTAAAACCGGACGCATCGAACCTACGGCGTAGTATTTAAATGTATTCACAAACAAAGGGCGAGCAGGACCCGCGTCAAGGGAGCTCACTACTATGTACCTAATTGAAACCAACTTTACTTTGAACGCTTGATTTGATACTTTGTTTCTTTGCGATTCAAATTGAGCTTCTTCCCTTCGTGCTGAGAAATTTCAGTTTACCGACTGCAATACGGAAATACATGTTTGTGAAACTGTTGCACAATAATTTTTGCTGTTTTGCGACTTAATGTGATTGCTAATTTATATATGGTTTAAGACATTTATTTTACTTCCAAAAATATCTCAAAAGTAAATCGAAGTGTAGTATAAGTACAACAGTCGATTACTATAATAATTAAAAACTTAACTAAAAAAATGTTCTAAAGTATGATAAATTATTATTCCTCGATAAACGGATCAAAGGCTATGAATCGCAGTACATGGAGAAGGGCCGGCCAACCTTTAAGTTTACTTATAATATTAAGATAAATATTTCACAGACCCATGTGAAACTGCTTTATGGTTTGAGAATATCACTTTTAAATCGTACTGTGTTCGACGCTCGAATGTTTTCAATGCAATTAGATACGTTTTAACCCTTATTGTATGTATCTTGAGCATTGATGCGTGCCCGTTCCTTTTGTGTTACCTTTCGGGTTTGCTCGTTAAAAATCATGGTGAACTACTTAATTTTGGGGGGCAAATAGACTACCTCAAGTTAAGAGGAAACGCTAACACGGCTCGGCTGCGGTGGGTAGTCGCGGTGGTCGCGTTTGACACCTAATTTGTTTGTTATTACGTCCTAAGTCGACGCTGATCAGTGTCTTAGGTGTGACTCCAAATGGACAGTATTAGCGCGCTTTAGTACCTCCAAAACATACTCGTAGATACATCTTGCCTTCCTTCACGTTACTTATTATCGACACGGACGCTAGATTACTATTTTTGCTCTCATGTTGAACCAAACCGAGTGCATACAACCATCACGTCCCATTTAATATTTAATCCAAATTAAATCGATTGTTTCTCTGATCCTTTCAACAACAAATCTGCAATTTTAATATCGCCGCTATGGGCTAAAGAGAATGGCTCGGATAAAAAATTAAATGTTGTTTCTAATATGAAAAGTAATATCGAGTTAGCTGTAAGGCGCATCGTAACAAAGCATTAAGTGTGGGGATATTAAATCGAGATCGGAAGTCGACGGCGTATAATAATACCGGCACAACTTTTCTCATTTTAATGTTGTTCCCTGGCAAAGTTTAAATATAAAAATATAATGATGCGACACGCATTAGTGAGTCATTGAGTGCGTGCGTGCGCCCTGCCATACAACTTTCAGCCCTCATATCGCGAATATAGAAGTTAAAACAAATGGAAAATAAACTTTTCGAATAAAATAAAAATAACCCTCTTGGCGGTGAGGGTGGCGGCCCTCCCCAATAAAAAATATAATAACTTTTCTTTTTATTCGACGTAATGGCAACGTTTCGTTTACTAATGTTGCCGTCCTTTTCGCTCGCGGATTATTGTTATGGGGCACGACGAGCGGCGACGAGCCTCAAAATTTAACATATTTAAATATAAGCAAAATATTTTAAATTTTATTTTAACGACCTCAGACAAACTGCACGAGGTACTGTTCTTACGGTTCCCGTATCGCGTATCGTATTCCATATTTAGGCAAGAAAAAGGAAACCAATTAATTTATAGCATATTAAAGTTCTCCGAACTTATAAATATTTATATAATAAAAAGTAAGCTGTGCGTAACATAGAAAATATAATTATAACAAAAACAAGAGATTTAATTCGAAAACAAGCCACGCATCAATGCGTCCAACTTCTGATAGAACATTATTTTTATTTATATATGCATATTAAAAAATAACTTTGCCGTTATAAATTTTTGTAGTTCAACGTTAGATAATCATTTTATAGATGAAAATTAAATTACATAAAAAGTAATATTTTCTTATCGTCAATGTTTCATACATTAATAGGAGGCAACATAACCTTATGATATTAATTTTATAGAAGAAAAGAATAGGAAAAAAATAATTACACTCGTCTTATATAAGATCTATGAGTTGTAGTAGGTGTACAGTGTACACGTCTCAATAGCTGTTGACAGTTCGATTTAGCAAATCAGATAAGTGAAGATGCAACGATTTAAGGGTCGTACTGAGTGGGTAATAGTTCTCGTAATGATACCGACCGACTCAGCCTGAGAGCTCTCACGCCTCATACATGCCTTGTAAACCGTAACATCTAAATATTACCTGCTCTTAATTTAGCATATTTTAATATAGTCAGGGCCGGAAAGGGTTTTACCGTTATGCGCTGTTAAGAAAGATCTTTGTAAATCTCCTTCAGAAATGTTAATTCTTGCAAAACATTTATAGTTTTATAGTAATTCATAAAAACTATTAAAATTGTCATAAGCAAACACATAATTTTACAGAAATGCATAGGATAAACTTTTATAATAAGCAAGAATAAAAATAAATGTCTCATTTTTCAAAAAACACAATAGACAATTCTTGGCATAATTCTTATCTACTCAAGGAATGTTTTCCCTGAGTGTAAAGCTGTAAGATTTTGTAGGTGTATCAAAGACCTTTTCCGTGATACAAGAAAAATAAACACTTTTGTTACGCTCTTGTGGTCCGCGCGGAAAGGGCTTAAGTACCATTCAGAGAAACGCTAATATACTTTCCGAGTATTGAGTATTAGGGTCATTTTATGGGACGATTCGAAAAATATGTTAAACGTCTGTGAGGCACAATAAGTAAACGAAGTGAATAAGGGCGGTATTCGCTCGCACTGGAAAAGTTTTTGCATACAATGCGCTTGTAATAAGCTTACTAATCTTTGTGTATCAATAGTAACATTGTGCTGTAATGGCCTATGTGTTGTGCTCTACAAATTATGTGGGCAGTGTATTGTTTCAAAATGTTACTGACGTAAAGCGATAATACTATATTTCTTATTTGTATTGTATTATCTTGTGCGTAAAGGAAACATTGTCTTACCGTTTATTTATTTGATTCAAATCAAACAGGTCGCTGCAAAACGGTGAATTGAATTTGTGGGCGCTCTAATGAAGTCCCTAGTAGCCGGCAACTACAATGCCGAATACCGTGCACAAATAATTTGAGATTCCTAATTAAATTCCTTTCGCCTTTGACATGCTTAATTGAAATCAAAAGTGAATTCATTGGATCAATTAATTCAATATTTGCATTTATGCGGTTTGGAAGTAGTTGTGCGGAATTTTAAAGGTCTTCTACATATTTGGAGATAATCGCACAACCTCGATCGATTTTTAAGAGCGATTTCACAATTAGACAAATTATTTACATTTGATAAATACCTACCTCTAAATGTGCTTGATATGGTCCTTTTAAAATATTGGTATATTTTTAAAACTCAACATTATTAACATTTGTATCCTACCCACGTTACTGTATAATATAATGTATTCGATATCATATCAAGTTTATCAAATGTATTCAAAAATATAATTATATTTCAATATCAATTAAACCGTTGCAGTCATATTTCAATGTCAGAAATAACAATCGTTCAATCAAATGTATACTCAATAATCAAAGTCATAAAGTCTATTATAGAACAAACGCCCGGGCCATGCGCACACGCATCGAACACAATAGAGGACGAAATGAAAAATCTGTTCAGAATAACATTCTCTTGTTTGAACTGTCCGTCTGTTTGTTTAGTTGGGAACTAAAAAATTTACCAGCAGAATGTCTCAGCTAAATTTATTCAAACGTACAAACATACATATAAAATGTTTTTGACGTTTGTACACATTATACACGCGGGTTTTTACGAGTATGGCGGTGAGAGCCGCGAATGTGGACTATGTTTTCGTGAACGATATATTTTATATCGTGTAATGAAATTTATTACTGTTTTTGATGTATCCCCATAAAATAAATATAAATGTCATGATTATGTAATTATTATACTCTTGACGTTATAAAACATGGAGACATTTGAATCGAAATAACAACAGTGCAATGTTTTTATACAATAACGATATACTATAGAATAAATAAACTTATTTAAGTCTTATATAGCATTTGAAATGTATTATCGATACAGCTCAATTTAAATGAATGCAACAAAACAAATGGCGCAATAAAACACGCAAGGCATTTGTTAAAGCTACAAACGTTTGGTACTTACCTACGTATGCAATTTATCATTTACGACAAATAAATTACACGCTTCACGATCTTATAACTTTATTTGTTGGAAGTATTTTAAAACTACTTCAAAGACCGCGCTCCATATGTTTCGTCCCAATTCTCTTTGAAATTAAATTAAAACGCTCTAAGACTCGCGGTTATCAAGAATAAGTTATTACATTGCTTGTCATGTTCAATTTACAATTACGTCATATTATTGAAAAAAAAAATTTATTCTACTTATTGGTAAAAATTAAAATTATAACTTTCTACTACTTAACATTTTTGCAGTAATTCGCCAGTAAATATGCATAATTACAGTTAATTTCATCAACCGACATTTATGAAAACTACAAACAATGCAACACTTTTACCGCCGTTCGAATTCACGTTAAAATCCGCCAGATAAAGTCCGCTCGTAACATATATTTTAAATAATTTAATATTATAATTATATTGAATATAATAATGTAGTATTCGATTCAGGTAAGTATGAGAAATATCTATAATACCATGGTATCATTTTGAGCAGTGGTTCTCAACCCGTTGCATTATTAATATGAAATAATAAAGTAAAATATACACTATACTTAAAAACTTTGTGTTTTGATTGTAACAAAAACGGATTCGAATTTTTACTATTAAGTCTAAATCTGTAAAAAAGTGATATATAAAAAAAATAATAAACGAGTAATTCGAAATTATACATCATAACTGCGATGGCATGGTACAGGATATATCCATCGGTAATGAACTGATTATGTTGAAACATGCTTATTATGGTCTATATTAACTACTCGCTTTCCGCCCGCGGCTTCGCTTGCGTGGGCAACAAAATTTGTACAGTTCACTTGTACAGAAGCAGAATTAAATGCTAACGACCTAAGAAGTTTATATTTGCATATCATAGTTTATACCTCATTTTTTTTAAATAGTCAAAAAACTATTTAATTCTTATTAAAAACCGATTCAGTTTCAATTTACTTTTTTATTACTCAGCCACATATATTATATGTAACCAAAAAGTTGACTTTAATAAAATTTTACCTGTCATCATACAAAAATGCGTATATAATTGTTCGTAATAGATCACTAGTGAAAATGAAACTACAGTTCCAAGAAGAGTAAAGAGGCAATACAAAGTATAATTTCATAAAGACATTTCTTATAAGATAAAATGTAATAAGAATGTTGACAATCCGTGATTTAGATATCTGTAATTTGGTTGCGTGTTTCATAGCTAAATAATATGTTTGTAATGCTCGCAGTCATCGTGTTATTGCTATAACTAACCGTATATTATTTCTCGGTTCATTTTTATTTATTAAAATTATAAATATGCAAGCTGAGAGAGGATGAATTTTGGTCGCTGTTATTTATATTTTATTGTGATGAAGGCGCTTTGCTTATAAAATTATACTTTTTGTTGAGATTTTTTGTAAGAAGTCTAATAAGATATCAAAAAAAAAATCGAAAAATAGTATAATAATTTTAGAGAACTGTCAGTTGTCGAAGTTAAGAGAAGACCACATCTGTTCGGTCAGCCAGTTTGTAGACGATTTCTGGGAAAAGTATCCTATGTGATTCTCCTGGTCCTAAACTATCTCCTTACAAATTTTCTGCCGAATCGGTCCAGTGGATCTCGAGTAATAAGTGTTCTAACAAACCCGTCTTTGTTTTATATATATAGATAAACATAATATTATAAAATATGAAAATGCGGCGTATAAGACGCTACAAACAATAATTCTAGTCACGTCCACAATGATACATTCGTATTGTTATTAACTTTATTATTTTTTGTGAGTCCAAAAATATGTTAATAACACCCAAAAAAGGCTTATATCGATCATAATTACAGTACTTCGTCTCCGCTCCAATGCTCTGGGGTTCAATAAGGGTTTGTACGACTGTTGTTAAAATAAAAACTAATATGTACAATTATATTTTTTAATAAAACTTGTAACTGTTTGATGTTTGGATAATTTATATTTTGTATTGTTACTTCTTGATCTGCATCTTGATTGATTTGTACAAAAGCACTTCACTAGTTCCACAGTTGTAAATTTTCTACACTATATCAATTATTTAATTACAAATTAGACCGGTTTCGAACAATCTTCAGTAATTAAATTACTTTACAATTAAATAATTGATACAGTGTAGAAAATATAGAATTGTGGAACTAGTGAAGAATTTTTTTGTACAAATCAAGTTTGATGTTTATTTGTATTTTTAATATTTGTCAATAGACAATCGTTATGAAATAATTCATTTATGTTCCAATAGCAATGTTGAAAACTTATTTATAAGTAAAAAGTGTCTGATAAAAATTACGGTTACATTTTGTTAGTGCCAAAATCAATTTTTCATAGGTTTAGTAATGCTGTGGAATATAATTAAAAAAGTATCAAGATCTTTAGTGGTATGATATGAATCATTCAATTAAAATAAAAATCACTACTTTCGATGTTTGGATGTTTATGTTTCAATCACGCTGCAGCGCTGTAAGCTAGATTAGTTGCATTTTTTTTCTTCTGTAGAGCAAATTTATCTCGAACGAATCCGCGGGTCAGAAGATAGTAATACAAATAAAGATCTCTTTAACATTACTTACTGAATTGAAAGAAAGCAGCAACAGTCAATATACTGTAACTAAAAACAATATGAGAGGTTATTATTGTTCTTTCAATGACGAGTCTTAATATTCATATTCTTATTAAACTATTCTAATTGTAACTGACATTAAGAATGTTTTCAGGCCCTGACTGCATTATAATACAATTTGCAACAATTTGTTAATAATATTTTATTTGTTATTGCGTCTGTCGGTCAGTACATTGGCCCTCAGTGGGTCAAAGAATAAGCGAAAAAGTATTACAACTGATAGATACAACAATATTTTACTTTTAATACACCTTGCCACTTTTTTTTCAATCTCTTATAGATGATGCACATACATATTTTTCGATGGACAAGTATTTTTATCCTTAAAATTGTCAAAAAATGTTTTTTGTTAACACAAATAAAACATAAGTAATGTACTTTTAAGACAACTTAATGAATAATAAACGTTTATAAGCTTCAAAAATACCGTTTAGGTATGATATAGTCTTTATACAATAAGCTCACATTTTATGATGGATACTTCATAAAAGTACACTAGTACCCACACTAGGATTTTCTGTGCTTCTTATACATTCTTCCAATATCTAAGATCTAAGCTTTCTTTAATACTCCGCACATTGGCTGGTGTCTTAATTACCTTATTTCATCGAGATCGTTCTTTTACATTTTGTTAAAATAACTCCTAAAATACAATTCTCAGTCTACAACTTTCCAATAATTTTTAAATGATTTATGCACCTAAATTTCCGAGCTTGTTTACATTACAAAAATGCCGCATCTGCGCGCTTGCTCTCTGTTAATATTATACATGAATCAATTTATTCGAGCAGTGAGCGCGAGCGACTGCATATTTTTCAATTACGTCAATTTAAAATAATACTTAATTCGCTATTGTGACTCATTGAGAGCATTGTGTCAGTCGGCGGACAAATAAAGCGGATTTTACATTGTGAGCCTGTCGGGTACAATGCGGATGAGTTGTCCGCAGAAGGATACCCATGATGATGTTTTCGTGTCATTAATGACATTAGAGCGAAGTGACGCTACCGGTCGGCAATTATACGACCATATGAAGGACTATATAGGTGAAAGAGGGGGAAGATTTTTTCAAATAAAATTTTAGAAGATTGTATTGTGACTTCTTGGTGGAAATACTGTAAAAAAGTTTTTAATTCATTACTTAAAAAATCAAACTTCTGTGAAAGAGCCAACTTTATCTGTTGCTTCTGTTGATGCTACCTATCTTTGATATTACATAGTGTATCATTTTACAGGTAAAAGCTTATAGGATCTTTCCAAACGACCTAGTGTCGTGTAGTTTTGTAAGTAGTAAGATCAAAACGTAACATACCAGAAAAATCTGAAAACCGCATAAACTTGTACAAAACCCGTCGCGAGAGTCCAGCTCGCACTTGGCCGGTTTATTTTTCTACATTCAAAGTATAGGTGTTTGTGTAAATAGCTTTACCATCTGTCAATAGAATAATGTATGGGTAAAAAGTAACGTTGTATTTTTTACAATGGAGAGCTCCATACATCCACTAATATGTCATTTATTTCTGTTTTGTCGATAATAATGTTTGTAATTATATGACCTGTAAGAAAAATAAATAGCCACTAATAATATCACCTGCTATATAACGATATAAGTCTATTTTTTTTTTCTCATAAATTGTGCTTCTTATATTCAAAACCCTATCCTTCGGTTACTTTAATCTAATATTTTAATATTAAATACCAATTTTTTAAACTATTATAGTTAATTATTATTTGTGATGCCCATGATATAATATTTCTAACTAATAAAAAAAAATAATTTAGTACATTTTTCCAATTTCTTGTTTACGCCCCAATTAGTATTTTCTACTACGATTATTAATATAAATAATAATACATATGACGTTGTGAAGGATTATTGAATTGTTGCTTATAATTCGCTCGATAAGTGCGAGATAAAGGTCACAGCTTGAAATGTTAAAAAAAGTCGGTCTAAGCCTATATTTCGTAATAGTTTTAGTGACTCCGAGATAGCGGCCTGAATGTTCAGCTCTACTAGTTTCACTCTCAGCTTTCATAAAAGTTTTTAACGTTGGTGTTGTCTTTTTTAGGCTTTTAGGGACCGCGAATTTCAGTGTAGATTCAAACGCTTCCGGAACATTATTATATCTATAAAATGTCTTTAAATGTGTCTACCATATTTTAATACGAAACACCCGTCTCGAATGCAGAACAATACTTGAAAGCAAATCTGAAAAAAGCCATACTTAGGCTGATACGATTAATTAATTTTGTACAAAGGGCATGTAATTACGTTTGATTAATTAACACGGTACGTATTACCATTATCTTTCGTGTCATAATATCTTTTTATAACGAATGCACTTATTATATCAAAATTAGTTTTAGTTTTTGTATACATATAATAAATATAAACTAGTTACAGTGTGTTTCCCGCGGCTCTATTTGGTTAATATTCTAGCGTTTAACATTAATTAGTCAATTTATATTCAAGTTGCAGTGAAGAGTCGGTTCTATATAATTTACCGTATGAATTAAGGTCGAGCCAACATTGTATATAAAACTTAAAAACGCTCCTACTAATTTATTTAGATATCGAGTTTAATAATAAAAGTACTCGCCAATCTCGAATGCGAAGCGTATCATTTTCTGAAATGAAATAACTGATATTTATCTTTATTACTACAAACCACCTCTAGTGTGTAAAACATGTATTATGAATATTCTGTACAGTATAACAGCAAAAAGATATATAATATTCATTTGAGTTGTGATACTTTAATCTTTGTTAAGCACGCATATATGCGTAGACTATGAATAAATTAGCACATTATCTGCGATACGTTTTAAACTTTTGAGGGTGTGAGGCAATGTTCAAGTGCACGGCGACAAACTTATATGAAAAGATTAATAAAAAATCTAATCGAATTGCTTAAAGTAGTTCGTAAATAATATTATATTAAATCATGTTTTACTTCCTAAAATTTCTACAGTCATACTCTTAACCGCCCGTTTCGTGTTTATCTTCAATTCTCAAGTGACCCAAACAATCAGTCGATTATCTGGTCTCGAGAATCGCACAACAAGTCTAACATTTTCTTTCCCATAATTCCATTCTAAATATGCCTCCCATAGATTTAAAAGCGTCTATTAGCCATGAATCATTTCACATCACTGGTGTTGATTGAAGATTATTACCTTTGTCAATATTTATAATACCTATTGTTACGAACGCGATATACTCCTTATTGTTATTGACTTAAGGTTAAAAATATGATGTTTTTATTCTTAAAATGTCAATGCACTCATACATATTAATATCTATTCGCAGTCGTCTGTTGCACTCAGTTTTATTAAATGTATGAGTTTTCTTCATGTACCTACTTGAGGCTTCTTTCGCGATTGTATTAAATTGTACTGAGCACAGATTATTTCCAATTTAACGCCGCTTTGTGGTAAGCTTTGATACTCCTATTCGTGGGAATGAAAATAACAACAAAAGTTTTTATCTTCCGGAAAACGTTGATGATAAGTAAGTTTTCTTGTCTATTATTTCTGAACCGTACTTTTTAAGCTTCGCTTTTCTCTCATTATTTTGAAGAAAAGCAATGTACATCTTGAAATAATTGACATTGATTTTTATATTTTTATACGATACAAGTACACGAATGCTAATTAAATCAAAACCAAAGTATACTTTTAGAGGGTTTCTTTTTCATTTCGAAAGACCAATCATATTCTGCTGCAGAGAAGATATATAAATAGAATTAAATCCTTATCATACTGTATCGATTATCATGTACGAATAAATAGGTAAACGGTATATAAATGAAAATAACATTCAATTAATCAAGATGGTATAAACATTGTAATTGGCGAATAAATTAAATAAAGAGCAATCAAGAGGTACACATAATTAAATCAATAAATAATCGATCGAAGAATCTATGAGAAAGTCTTACAACCGACGCAGCAGACCGTAAAATTTTTTTCCTGCAATATTATCATCGCGTATATTGTATATTGTTATCACTACTCGCTTCAGACATTGTAATTGTAACTGTGATGTATTTTCGCGTTGATAATTTCAAGCGATCGCGTATGATCCCCAAAATTCTCTTCATTTTTAATTAATTGTAGTCATTGTCTCTTCATATTTTTATGAATAAATATTTAATTACATTGTTAAAGTTAATTTTGTGTGCGATTTTAATTAACTGATGTGACATTATTGTCGTAGCTTGTCCTATTATAATATTAATGACAACGATATATAGATTGGTTACTTTTTGTGCTGTTTCATATCTTGTCTTGGGTTCCGTGTCTATTTTATTGGCATTGATATATCTTTTACTAAAGTTAATTAGAAAAGATGCCTTAAACCAGGATCTTTTTTGTAGTGTGCAGTCATTCGAATCTTTTGTAGATAATATGTCAGCAACATATTGTGTTTTCATGTTTTAACAAGTTCTGTATGTTAATATGTATTTCCATGCACATGCCACTTGTCAGTTGTCATCGAAGTCTTATAAAAACGTAGGTGCGTTTAGTATCTGAACGCATTGGTACCGAATGCGTCTGGAGCTCACGTCACGACCCATCTACCCTCACTTTGCTAATAGTTGTGGTGACTTCTATAATTGGCAGGTTGTGTAGAATCATAGTACATTTCAATTTCATTCGACATAATTTAATATGGGCTATATTTTTTTTAACAATAGTTGCTTCATAAGTTTA
Organism: Phoebis sennae; assembly: GCA_001586405.1. Classification (NCBI taxonomy): domain Eukaryota; kingdom Metazoa; phylum Arthropoda; class Insecta; order Lepidoptera; family Pieridae; genus Phoebis; species Phoebis sennae. Next base: position 277,779 of record LQNK01000508.1, read on the forward strand.
TTACAATAGTTTTATTGTTAAAATTTTATATGTTATATTTTTTTACAAGTTTAAAGTTGAATCCTTACATTGTTCATTTTAAAATATTAATATATTGGTCGTTATGAAAGCCTCGACACGAATTGCTCTCTGTAGTCTTTTTGTATTTACTAGAACGCGTCATGGCCGTTTTTTAAAGTGGCACGACGCGAATTTCGCGATGTGACCGTTCAAAAGAAGCGACAATCCATTTTCAGCTATTCTCATTCTCATTGAACGGTTTTTATACGTCACAAACATACATTTAATATTTGTCGGTTCACTTCAGATTCTATAAACAATATGCAGCTTTCATTAGATTAACAACCCCTTTGATATAGTTCATTTTGTCAGGAATTTTTACATTACGAACAGAGTGGTATCATATTGGGCAAGAGCAATTAGTAATATTCGCAATAACCGTTCACTAATTTGTGCTAGATACAAGTAGGTACGACCCGCGAGGGGAGTAAACATTTTCCAAAATAACGAAGCACCAAAATTAAGTTTTCATAGACCTATGCAATTTTAGCATCGCTTGATTGCAATTTATAAGCCTTTATTAATACGCCTCCGGACACGGGTATAGGTTTTTTTTTTGGTTTATGGCGGGTGGGGGGCAGATGTGTACCCTAGGCAATAAATATGCATTTATTAGATATATAAGACACGAATTTTGACTGGGATGCAGGGTGCTAGGGTGGCAATTGAGATTCAGGGCCGAGCCTCCCCCTCCCACCCCTCGGCAAGCTCATGCCTGCGGATATTATGACGATGTGTTTTCTATGAGATTCAATCTATGGCTTCCTTTTTTAATAAGTGGCCGTTATTGTACATTCAATCTTGTCTTCGTAGTAGGTAAATAATAACGGTGATTGTACTCATGTCCAACATAAGTACAATTACAGAGGTACTAATTAAAACATGTAGATAAAACAAAGATACGCATGTTGATTTTATGACTATGTAGATATTAAAATGAACAAAAATAAATGACCGTTAAAATATGCTATATAAAAATACCAGTAATTTAACATAACAAATGTATAATTGATGTTTCGTAATTATACTGGAATGACTATAATGTAAGAATTAAAATATTTAATTTTAGCTCTGTAAATTTGAACATACAAGTATTCCGGTCGCAAATATTTCATCTCTAACATTTTGGACAACTTATTATAAACATGTTACAACTTACAAGTGCGGTGTTAAAAATAGATTTGAAATCACCAAATTATATGAAATTTTAATTCTAACGTTAAAATAATAATATATAAAAACAAGAAATTGAAAAGGTCATACAATGTTCAGTAGCATGCTTGTCATACATAGGATTATTAATATTTGCATAACTTTTTTACATTAAAAGATACGGGCCCCGTATAATGCATACATAATTGTTGCAAATTAATTAAATGGAACAAGTCTAGAAAAATATATTGATAAGGTTTAATTTTAGGTACATATCTGCCGCTATGATTCATCCCAGTACGTATTGTGTATATATTTTGCACGTTAAAAGCAGTAATTGAATTTAGGCAGCAAAATGGACGTGGAATTATTGATTTATACATTTTTTTAAATTAAATTTATCCTCATTAGTGATTATTGAATGAATGTTTGTACTCTCAGTGCGATGTACGATGCGTCTTATCTCTAGCCGATCTTCATAAAATTTTGTACGTAAACAGTACGCACAATAACAGATAAAGAAAAATCTTGAGTACAAAAATGAATTAATTCGGTCTGGGGGTAAAGAAGACAGGGGAGGTCGATTAGGCGATTTTCAAATAAATATAGTAGAGTGTGGTATCAAATGAAAGGCCTTGACTTATTCATAGCAGCGTAGGGTCTGGCTCGGAGCGAGCCAGTAGTTAAAGTATAATTTCAAATGCTTGCTTCTTCTACTCGAGTCCAAATTAAATAAGTTGGTGTCAGACTTGATAACGCTTAAGAGTAAATAACAATAAAGTTATTGATCCAAAAACTTAATCAAGTGTGACTCTGCACGCATGATCGCGCGGCGCAATTGCGTATCTAACGCGCGATGAATATATTATAAACAAAATGTGAAAAATCATCACACTTCACTTGAATTTTTTTCCCGCGAAGCCGGAACGAGACGGACGACTTCGTTAAAATTTTATCACACGTTTACGTGGTTGTCTGTGTGAGATAGAACTAATATTCACGCGATTGGAGACTCATTTACCACTACATGTACGCGCAACGCAACATCGTAATAACCGACTTTTTATCGAGTATAAATAGTCGCATGCAACATAGTATTGTTTTATTAAGATGAATGCTTGCTATTCTATTTTTTATTTACCTTTTCCTTATCAATATTTAAATAGTTTCCTGTTTTCTTAAGTTGTGGCGCAGCGTCCAGCAATTTAAATAATAAAAGCACTTCGATTTTGATCGGCTTTTATATTCATCGTTGGAAATATCGTTTAATAAATTGCCTTGCTCAGGTTATTAACATTATATAAATGCGAATAAATTAAAGTTCGTTTTATTGCGCGAAAACTTTACCGGGAGTTTGTCAACACTTGGACGAGACAGGCTTACATTATAGGTACGTACTACTAGCCTCGCACGGCGCTTTCCGTGGCGCTCGGAAACAACTTTTTCACAATAAAATGTACCTACGCTGGATGTTACTCATAGCGTTTTTCAAGTGCAAATTATTGTATAGGTATTGTGAACATTCGCACCGCGGTGGTTTAGTTTTGTATTTTGAAACCCGATTTTTTCGACCTATATTCACTAAATTGCTTCAAAGCGTTGTTTTATTAAAACACATGAAAATAATGTTTTGAAAACAAAGCACATTTTTAATTCCTTTTTCTTTCTAAAAGGCAGCCAGAAGTGTGTCTAGGAGTGCTCGTTACCAAAACAGTGCGTTTGTTTGAAGTATCATTAGCAATAATACAATAAGATGGCCAACATTAAAGGTTATTGATGACTTTTTGGAAAAATTGTACATAAAATGGCTCAATTTCAAATTAAATTATTTGTTAATTATTATTTCACATTGGTAGTATCAATCTCAATTTACATTGTGTTGATTATTATTTCACATTGGTAATAAAATTTATATGCATCGATATTAAACAGTTGCGATAGGTCCCATCGCGTTAGCCGAAATATAATATTTCCCTAAACATTAAGCTTAGCTAGATGACAACATGTTATTTCAAGTTGTAAACCAAACAATGTTTTACGCCACCGCTATTATATGCCCAGCCAGAAATGTTTACCATATATATATACCTTTAATATAATGCAATGTTATTATTTATCATTGTTTTACAAACACAATAGATGGTATCATTTGAATAATTTTATCTGATACAAGTATACCGTGTGGGGTTGCGTACGGTCGTAGCCAATCGACATTTTGAATAAAACATTATTTTATTATTTTGCTTATTACTTCCATGCCTTAATATTTCCCCGTTCGCTCATTTTTTTTTTCAATTTTAGACATGAAATTAATCAAGATAAAAGTACCGGAATACTTATTTGAATCAGAAATTTATTTTATCCCGAATTAGATATTTCATTTATTTTTGGCGTATCTCGTTAAAGCTCGATTCTATGAAAAATATTGCTGCAGTTTTGTAGCTTTTCAATCTAGATAAACTTTAAAATTGAAATTTAATCGCGTTCTCGCAATTTTTCCGCGCACAGTTTTCCCGCTTCCCTTTAGTGAAATATAGTAATTGTTTTATTCTTTAATTAAAGTAAAAAGATGTTATGGTTATGGAAGCGTCTCGTAAATGTATTATTTCCAGTGTCATTTAATTGAAAAATAAATTTTCTTCAAACCTGTACTGCTAGGTATCAGAAAATCGCGATTTCCCATTTCGATAACGATTTACAACTCTGTTCCACCGTGAGAGAGACCAGTATTGAATAATGTTGCGTTGTAACGATCGTAATATTCTCGGTCGTATTTAGTTGAGATGGATTAAAAAATTTAACTGTTACAATAGATGGAGACCTTGAGAACTGTACTCAGGTTTTATTGTGTTTCGCGTGTCCGTCTTGTACCTCGATGTGTGTACATAATTTATTACTGTTTTATTGTATAACCTACGCATGTGTGCAGAACACACTTGTGTGATCATCTGGCCTTTTTTTGGACGTTTTGTATACGAACAGTAGCGTAATTATCCATACATAAAATTACCGCATTTTCTTTTAATACGTGACTACATAGCGATTAGTTCTAATAAACGAAGTGCATAAATTCAGTTTGATTAAAATATCGTGTGTTTAAATACATTGACTTGAATACGAAATGCAATATCTTGATGTGAAATATGTACAACAGCTTTATAAATTGACAATTGAAATTCTTGTTAAAATGCCAATTTGTTTAAACGACGGCAAATACTGTATTACTCAAGTATTGGACCATAATTTGCATCAATTTTACAAATTAAGACAATTAATGCGTCACAAGCGACCACTAGGTGGCGACCCAATCTGACCTACAAAAATGTACTTTAGACATGCCGTTAAATAAAACTGTGACCTCTATATATATTTATAGTCTTCAAGTAGGCAGCCGAATTATTCATACGATACCCATTTTAATTGAAATCATTTCATAATTTCTGTCTTCGATATAAAATAGAACAATAGTTATATTGACATTATTTTTATTACGTTCAATGTAGCTCATAAAACGAAATAACAAATACAAAACTAATCGAATACGTATCGCGCAGACTGTAAATTGAAATATATATAAAAATAAGAGATCACATTTTCAATGCTTGACACTTAGTCCTAGTTGTCTAAGCTATTGATCAGTAGAGAAGTTTCCATACAAGTGATGGAGTACAGTGTAAGCTGTGAAGTGTGAAGGGAAGCAACTAGCAAGGCGCGGGCCGCGGTGTAGCAGACAGCAGTAGTCCGCTAGAGGAGTGACGCGAAAGGTCGGCGTTGCTGCTAATTTATTAGATGTAATGCGCGGTGCGAGACGCATGCGTCGCCGCCGCAGCGAACGATCTGGATATCTTTTATGTGTTTATATAATCTAATTTTATTGTTTTCTTTATTTGCGTCCCACTTTTGTTTGGTCCGGAGCCCGGCATTGTTCTCCGTCGTAAACGCCGATTTAGATGATATATAAAAGGTTGTAATAATAAAAATTTGCCGTATGAATTTTTTTATTTAGTATACGTATTTTTTATCACGCTCGTCGCGTGTGTGCGTTAACGAATTACATTTGTTTGTCACGGTGTGAGTGTGGGTGTGCGACGGATGTAATTTGTTTGAAGCGTACGAATCAGCTGATTAAAAGTCAATTAGTATCGTTTGGTTAATAATCATAAATGAGTTCAGCTGTCTTGCTATGATTGTACGCGTATAGTAGAGGAATATTTTGCTATCGTGAAAATTCTAACAACTTTTAAAAACCTATCGCGAGGATGTATAAGATCATTTGAATGAGATAAACAGGTACATTTGAAATGTCCCTAGCTTGTTTCGCTTGAAGACCTCACAATAATCGCGAGGTGTATCATTAGGTTAAACATAATATATTTCAAGTCCTTTCGCATAATATAAAAGACATTCAGTGTAGAGGGAGGCATCTGTTATGCTCATTGTTATTAATTACAAGTTACGATATCGCCCGAGACATTGCATCGAATTTAAACTTAGTCTCGTTACTCACTACTCGGGTTATTTTCAAATAAATGATTGTAAGACTTTAATGCTCGATTCACATAGAGAGCGGCCGCGGGTTTTGAAGGGAGTATGGTGCGTTTATTACTTTTTATTTATATGAACGATTTCACACCGAAAGCGTTTGCGGGTCGGGCGTTCCTACTCTCTGTGTTTGCAATGCCATTCACGGCGATGTTTTCTAATATTTTAGTATTAGTATGTAATAGAATAAATTGTAGTTTCTTGTTCGTTTTCAAGTATTTTATATTAATTGTGACGGGTTACTTTTGAAATTTTCCTTTTAATGTTATAAAGAAAATGAAATAGAAAGTGAAACAGTCGTCAAAACATGCATCCTCAGGTTTAAATTCATGCAATTTAATCAGGGTGTGGAGCCCGAGCACAGTATCGCCGAAACCTGTTTTTATTTCTTATTAATATTAATAATGAATATTTGAAACTGGCGCGACTACGTTTAGTTGTAATTAAGCATGGCATTTGTAATTACAGATGGACAATGTTTTTGACTTTATGCAATTCTTGGCTTTCAACTCAATGTTGCCGCTCTCGAATGAAATATATTTTTCTTTAAATTTCGCGATTCGTGCTGGGCTATATATAAAAATATTTTTAATTGTTTCAATCATAAGGTCGGTTATTCGGTGCTGTGTTTGTTTATAAAATCCTCGTGGCGACCTTTTGCTTTGAAATACATTCTTGATACAAAAACTTGCATTCCTTGGCCACACATAATTAAGATGTAATTTGCTTCTAAACGCATTTTTGGTGAAAAATAAGTTGCGGCACAATTATTTTTAACACAAAGGTTGATATATTGTTACTATATCATCTTAAAAGGTATGTTAGAAAGCTTTTTTAATTTTCTTGACGACTATTACAATGACAGTGTTTCAATGAAAATACAAAGGTTTAAAAATAAAGGAATTGCTTAAAGACAACGCGTACGCTCCGGCCTAGAGGGTTATGTCTTATGTCATCGTAATGAGGGTGTAACGGCATTGCAATTGGCCGTCCATCTGCGCCGTCTCGGGACACCCTGTACGTAAACAAGTACAGTGCAACTTTGTTGTGAATGTCTCAATCTTTGAACGAGTATACTTACTAGTTTTTCAATTATTAAGTAACTAAGAATTCTCAATTTTTCCTCGATAATGACGACAATAGTCAAAACACATAAATTGCTGAGAGCAATTAATGAAACGGTTGCACTGTACACGGCATATCTCGTTTTATAATTACCTTCACAGTTATTAGATGCAACACTAATAAAAACATAAATATTATATTATATTATGAGCATACACCGTGTATAATATTCCCGACTTGTATCGCTAATACATTCAAACGGGGCTTATATCTTGAATATTAAAAGTATATATTATGCAAACTAACGGAATGTAGTCAGCCTGCGAACTTACAGAATGGAAAAACTACTTTTTCATTCGGCAGTATTTCAATACATTTGGAGATATGTTTACATAATTTATAGACTAAGTTTGGAAAAGTAAATGAGGGAAAGACAGTTTTGGTTATAATTATGACGATTTTCGTGTTGCAGAATCATATAAAATAAAATATAATCATGATTAATGAACACTTTACTATTCCCAGAGGTTACATCATTAGTTTCTAGTTAGGTAGAAATTATATAATTGACATGGAATTGAAAAACTATATCTACTATAAAAATATTGTGTGAAATATAATTCATAATTCATTAACGAACGGCTATATTCAAACCAAAACTAAGTTTTGGCAATTATGTTATCGCCACGTTTATTATAGATACCTTTTAGGCTCATGCCTTGTAGAATATTGTACTGTCCGTAAGTAAAACGGCTCGTTTTATTTTTTATAGGAACTGACCATTAGATTTTTTTTTATGTTAGCATACAAACATCTAATATTATAATCTTGCAATCACTTTATATTAGTAAGATAATCAAAATACTCTATTTTGAATCAATTGTCGCAAACCGAATATTAACCATTACTCATAGACGCGTTAATTTAGAACTAAACATAAAATATTTATGTAACGTTCCGCTGGAACAACAAAAGCGGCGCAAACAAATGAATTTTTGTAATTTACTAAATTTATTGCGAGGCGCGTTTACATTCTATTTCCGAAGAATCGCGAAACCGACACGGGCATCAGCTATAATAAATTTCTTGTCTTATAAAAATAAAAGTTTTCTTTTTGCCCGTGCCGCGCGGGGCGACTACAGACTAACTGATAACAGAGAGCTTTATTTCTTTAACTTGAGTATCGATGTTTGTGATGATCTACATCAGGTATCGCGTTATCGTTTTTAATGTCACGTGGTTAGATAGCTAATCTTAAAACGCGTTGACGTTGAATGTAGTTAAATTACTTTTATCGTCCATATTAAGTATGAGTTTGGATGAGGTATAATTGAGTTTCATTTGGTTTCAAATATGTGAGCTATCTAGCGTCGCTGATTAAAAACAAATTGAATGCAAGTTAGTCTGAATCAAATAGCTCCAAGTAAAAGTAGTCTGTGCAGGGGTAGGCGCGCGGGGGCGGGGGAAGACCCTACCTCGGCAAAGTTGTGAATTGGCCGCGCAGCCCGCTCGCATTATCGTGATTCATGCCGCTTATAATTTTATATTATGTTAAAACTGGGGTGAGCGGGGGGATATTAAAAATACAAGAGGCCAGAGCACTTTGCACCGTCTGCATGGTAACCAAGTTTGTTTGTACCAAAACTATTGATCCGAAAATCCGGCCAGTTTTAAGCGTTGTAATCGTTTCCTAAAGCGTTCGCTTGCGAATTGTGAGCCGATGCGTTCTGCAGTTTTGCTTCGCTGTTTGATGGCTTTATGTTAGTATAAATATATTCGTTTATGTTACACTGAACTATATAAAGACTGTATATTAGATACTATTTTGACATTAGGTCATTTTTTCTTAGACACAAATTAAAAAAAATATTGTTCAAGAGATCTTTTGTACCTATGCATCTACACAGAGGTGGGTGATTTGCTAGTTGCATATCATTGTCGATGACATATTATACGTTATTTGGAAAAAAAGCCTTAATATTGCCGTTTGTTAATTGACAATCAAAGCACAGTACTTAATTGACATGATTCAATATAACAATTTCATACAATAAATATCACACAATTTTACGATTACCGAATACACATTCCCACATAATGCGAAAGAAAAACGTGTGCTATTCGCACCAAGATCGGTTAACACGACAATAGTCGGGTCGGGCGATGCGGAAGGAACCTTATTAAATTAACCGCCGATTAAATCCTCCGCCGGACCGAGACGCGTAACGTACATTTATACATAATTTCGTTATTAGACATCTATTTGTGACCAGTTATTTCTATTGTCGCTTTTTCTATTTATTATCTACAATGCGTGATTATAATGTAGCTTATAATAAATGAGTTATGTGGGTGGCGGTCGTTCCACACGGGTGGCTTACGTTTAATCTTTAATTGTTGCGGTTTTTGCTCTCGATAAGGTGTTCTTTTATAAAATTACATATTGGTTTACAAACTGGTTCAGTAGGATCGTGTAAAAAGATTCAACAAAAATGCCATTCGTCACTTTGTCTATATTACGTATCTTTTTACTAGACCCAACTATTTGCTACACAATTTCAAATATACGATTAATGTATACGTATTAGCAAAATGTTATGCCAAAGTAGATTTTAAGCAATATTTTAATTATCCAAAAATTAATTTATTACTTAAAATTTTCTGTTATAACGTTGTCATAATAATTGGGTTTTTCGGTCGTAATTACTACACAATATAGCAATAATGTATTTTGTAATTGGCCGGCGATACATCGATAACATTCGAGTAGAATTGTTTATGTACGTACTTGGTTATAAACAGTAATTATTTGAATGAAATTTATGGGAAAAAGTATTGGTGAAGTTTTTTGTTTATTACAATAATTTAAACAAAATATTTCTTTATATTTAATATTATTGCAAAGAAAAAAAAATTTATACATTTCACAAAATACGTGCCTAATGTATCCCGATTCCATTCGAAAATTAACATCCTTAGGCATTACTGCTTGTCGAATAAGGTCGGAACCGCCAAATAAAATACATTGATAATGCACTTTCATGCAATCATTTTAAAGTATTTTATCGCCTGTATCTTCAATCTGTTTTAGCATTTTTGAATTCGATGTCGATTGCGCGTATCATTGTATGAATAATATCGCGAATTGCTCGTAGTGATACTGAGCTTTAGCCTTAAGAAATAGGGTTACTTATTGTTTAAGTGAGAGTAAAATGAATAAATCTCTACAATCATAATCAGCTGAGGGAACTGTACAAGTATTTTGTCTAAACTAAAAGCTGCGCGTACATTAGGTTGGGACGAAAAATGTTTGAATCGCACATTCATGTCTACTAGAACGCAATGTATTGACGGATTTAATATTCAGTTCAAGCTTTTAGTCCGGTCAAATTAGACATTCGGTGCTACATAAATTCGCAACAAGCTGAATTTCGGTACAATTGTTCAAAACCCGATTATAAACAATAGCTGAAAGTTCCCCATCATTCCCGTGTGTGGAAAAAAATTTATTCAAGGTCAAATGTCAAAAAAATGAGTTTTTCGCGATTTTCAGCAAAACGGTAAGTTTTATCAGAAAAATACCTCAGACTAAAATTGTAGATCATTAAATTATCTATAAAAAATATATCAATCCTTTTTTTCTAACGAGACACCGTTTCGGAGATATCGCAGTGTAAAAAGTTGTAACAGATTTTGGTGATATTCCGAAAATTCATCTTCTCTTTCGATACTTGCATTAATCAATGTCTTTATACCACGTTCAACAGTAACAACATCACTTTCAGTTAAAAGTTTAGAACAAATAAAACAATATTCTGACATTTTTGTTTTAAAATTCAAAAATAGCACATACATAATATTACAACTATAGGGATGAATGAACAACTTTTTACACTGCGATATGTCCGAAACGGTGTCTCGTGAGAAAAAAAGTATTGATATATTTTTTATAGATAATTTAATGATCTACAATTTTAATCTGAGGTATTTTTCTGATAAAACTTACCGTTTTGCTGAAAATCGCGAAAAACTATTTTTTTTTACATTTGACCTTAAATAAAATTTTTTCCACACACGGGAATGATGGGGAACTTTCAGCTATTGTTTATAATCGTGTTTTGAACAATTGTACCAAAATTCAGCTTGTTGCGAATTTATGTAATTTCACCCTAATTTTTTGTTCTAATTTGACCGGACTATTTCATCTATGACATCTAGAGGTAATCACAAAGAATGCCAAATATAAAATTGAATTTTTACGAATTTTTAATCAGAAACCCAATCCGATGCAACTGGAAACAATATGCAAGGGGCTTAATAGAGCGAGTTTGGTTACGATAGTCCATTCAAACTATGATTACATTTCCGCGGTATTCTTTTATATAATCTGCTTTGCCACAATAATACCATAAACGTGTGTATTACGTAATGAAATGTAGCGAGTATAAATAAGCATAGTATTTATAGCATAGAAAAAGCTCGTCGGACGGCGGAGGGGATTTTTAACGTTAAATTGTTTTGGAATTTTCTCTTTATTAGTTCAGAAAGTTGCACGTCCAACTTTGTAAATAATACGAAAGCTCATTGCGAACATTTTTTAATTCGAAGTTTTTGATTGAATCCATGCACCTATTAATAGAACTATTTTAACAATTTATACAACATATCTGTTATTTAGTTGATGAGATCTGTGACCCAAATTTAATGGGAATTTATTAGTCAAGAAAATTTATTTAATTTAAAATTTTATTTAATTAGTGAAATTATAAACATAATATATTTTAATGTAAGCTTAATTACCTGTATTCAACTGTTGCAACTGTACTGTTCAAAATACATAGCAATAATGTGATTAGTGTGGTATTGAAACCGATATTAATCAAATAATATACCATTGTTTTTGAGTCATGCGTGCATAAACAGGCAAATTCTATACATACATAATAGTGCCATACAGACAAAGTTTGATTTAAAGTTCACAAAATAAGCTGACGCAATTTAATAAACTCTTTCTATTATATTTTATTTCTAAAATAAGAATAGAACAAAAGAAACAAAAATACAACATTAATATACATATAATTAATTACTATAAAGAATGATTTATTATAATATTTGATTGCACGAAGCGTTAAGGAAATGATTTCGTTGTAAATCTATAATAATTTGATTTAATCAAAACCTCAATTTAAAACGCAAAAAAATAATTTGTAATATTTCTTAGGTCGTGTCATTTAAGGTTTTCGGATGCTCGTACCGACAGCAAAACAAATGCGATATATATTTGTTACCATATTTTATTATAAAAAAATTAATTTACCAAAGTAAATGCTTTAATAGCGCCTAATGATATTAAATGAATAATACTATATTTTAAAGCATACAATCTATAATGGATTTAACTTTCAAGATATATTTAAGGTTAAAATTTAAAAAATGTATATTAATGCATTTTTATTGGCCATGGTCACTTTATTAACCTACGAAAGAAAACCTAATAACTTACTAAGAATGTCAATACATACATTTTATAAATCAGTGCATAATTCTGCGTTATAAATTGTAAACAACATTGTATTAAATCCGCAATTTATAAACGCATATTATGTACCATTATTTATAGTTATAATAGCTGTAATTAAATAAAATAACAAATACGCATGCTTTATATTCATATCTTTATACGTTTGTTGCTGATCATACTTATATCATAACACTTATAAATGCAATTTTCCAAAATTGGTTCATTACAGTGGCGATAAATAATTATTTATAAATATGGAAGTGTCAGCGCTGTCAGGTGTCGTAATGAAGAATAACATTTTATTAAACATTGTAAGGTCAATGAAAACAAATTATCCAATATTAATATACTTGATATTTTGTGATAATTATCGATGTACGCATTCGCTTGTAGTTTTTCAACATTATGAACATATTTTAAATTGTTAATTCGCAAACGAGTTTACGCCTTGCAACGTGGCCGTAATAAGCAAAATAAAAAACACTAACATTTATGTACAATATTTATATGTTATGTCGAATTATTATTGTACTGCATATCATTTCAGATTAATAATACGAACTGCATAATATTAACATTACAAAATGTTTGTTGTTTTGAACTTAGAAATTATTTAAATATAATTTACATATATTAGTAAAATAAACGAGATATTGTGTTTGTGAACAATATTAATGTTTTAATTAGAACGTGACTGATATTATGATCGCCAACAAATACTAAATATATATTTGTAATAGGCTTTCCGTGTGAAAACATCCCTTGTTCGTTTTGTCCAAAAGTCAATAATAATTAAAAACAAAACTGAAGTTCCTGTTTTCCATTATGTTACGGTACTTAAGGTCTGTTGGCCGCCTCGATGGTTCAGTAGTTAGCGCGTTAGGTGTTACAAACGAGAGGTCCTGGGTTCGGTCTCCGATAGAATAAAAGACATCTCTGGCGAGATATAGAAAGCTGGTCATCTACTTGCCTGTAAATAAAAGTTGATCAGTGAAACAAATTAAACATCGGCCTAAAGAAGACACGTGTCTTAACTGTTATGTCGGTTAAAAAACCGCGCAGTATCTACTAACTTCGCTTATTTAAGATTCTTTCAAAAATATCTTCATAGACTAAAGGTTACCTAAACGGTTACAAACTTTTTGAGACGATAGCTCCACAAGATTATTATTTTATATGTTTCTTTAGTAATATATGAATATTAAATTAAAATTTCTTGGTAATGACATTACGGGCGGTCGCCAGTATGTATTAATTATTTATTAAAATTACACATAATTCCCGTAATTCCTTAACGTTTCATTTAAATTGAGTTTTTATCTCAACAATACCAGTTAGTACAACCTTTTTTGTAAAGATGACCAGTAATTTTATGATGTTAAAGTTTAACCATTGAATTGTTGATTATAATAAAATTCCTTTAAATGTTGTGAAGTTAAGTTGTGCAATGCATTTTTTTTTATTATATATGCGTCAACGTTTGTATAGGACTTTATTTAATTACAACCGGTTTCGAAAATTCATCATCAGGTAAACAAATCATAAAATATACTTGAAATAGGGTAAAAAAGAATCTTTAATTTAACACTTAAAATGCATTTCCATCAAGAAGTCACAATACAATCTTGTATATTTTGTTTACTTGGAATTGGTTTTTGTCTAACCAATTTCCACTTATCTATTAGTAAACTAAGATTTGTATGAAAAAATTATATTTGGTAGTCCTGCGTTACACATGCATTGATAGATAGATATGCAATTCTTCCTTCAATATTTTAGTAACAATATATTCCACAAGAAACATATACTCATTCATTGACTTATCTGGTAATTTTATCACAAATCATGACTTATGCAACGAACAATATGAAGGAACAATTAATGAATTCAGACTAAAATAGTAACATTACATTGTTTGAATTCGAGTAATTTAAATCAAAGCGTGCCTTAATAATTTCAAAGTATCACGAGCGTATTACGCGAAAAATGATCGATAGGTGGTATTCTAATGTACAATAGGGGTCAACGTCCGCCGAACACCGACCGTTTCTAATTAAAGTATATTTTATTGTTCCCCTCACTTACCATCGATACGCCGCCGCTCTCGCCCCCACTAATATATAATTATTATTATTTTATTCACTGTTTATTATGAATTTGTACGCCGTTACAATGTTTCATCCACACGAGTTTCCCTTATACGTAAGACTATGGGTGCGTTTTTGTCATGTGTTTTATATTAAAACTTGATATTCTTTGATATTCTATTCATCGTGAACAATAGACTAATTAACATCAAAGGTATCTAATATAGCGTGTTATTATAATTATTTATCTGTATATTTTTATTGTGTTGCTAACATGAATGCGTCTCGCGCTCTCTAACTTTCTTACTATGATTTCTTTGATTGTCTCCACACGTTATATGAGCTTAAAGCGGTGAAAAACTGTGTGGAGTTCTAGCTTATTATACTCGTTTTTTACTTACAACTATTTTATAATTTAAATTGAATAATATAAGAGTAATTATAACACGGATAGTATGACATATCAATCGACAACAAGAAAAACAATTAAAAACAAGGCTCCGGAAATCAATGTGCGCAGGTATTTTATATTAATAACGTAAGTTTAATATAATAAATAAACAATATTGCAATGAGTTACGGTGAGGCCGTTCATGCTCGATCAAGTTAATAGTTTCGTACCACTCGGTACACTCATCAAAACTAAGTTTTGAGCCCAGGCGAATTTAAAACTTATTTCAAAGTTGTTAAAACTTAAATGGTTTATGTTATTATTTTAATTACGGACGCCTTTGTTAAAAATACGAAGTTTTTTTACACTGTATTCGAACCGGATAAGGAATGATGAATATGAAAAGCTATGATTTCGTTAACTATAGCTAACGTTGGCGTTGGGGTTCGGCCGCCGAAACTTTTGCCGTTCATGTCCATTTCAATTATTGTACTGTGAAAGCAAAAAAATGATGTACCTCCTGTACTCTTGCCGTAACCAAATATGGTTTTTGTGTCTTTGACAACGAACTTAAAAGTTTACAACAATATTATTGGATAATGATTATAATATATATTGAAATACATTATAAAAACACAACAATATAAACACTCACAAATATTTTTAACAAAATGCCTCAATTATTTAGTCGTCTTATATGTATGGTGATGTAAATATTTGAATTAAAAGTTTTTACTTTAAGTTTCATACCACAAGAATAAAATTTGAATACATAATGCTAGATTGAAAAGTAAGTAAATTTATTAATCACGTATTTAATTGTCCGGCTTGTTACAAACTACTGGGCAAGGCCATTTATAATATGGGTAAGGCTTAGTAATAAGTAATTACATTGGGATATCTTAACCGAATTGTTAACAGAATAGCCAATTTACTGAATAGCTTCGTATGCACATACATATTTAATAAGGTACTGCTGTCCAGTACAATATTAAATGCGAAATAAAAAATACAAACATGTAAAGAAATGTAAAAAACTAAGTTTAAAAAAGAAAGCTAGAACACATGTACTATTGCCTTACATTTATTTAAATCTCAATATTGCCAATATTGACTATAAGAGAAAAAATAAAATGTCAATGTTTGTCTGATTTCCACTGGCGGTCTATTTTCTCGGCTCATTACGGCGTATCGAACGCGTGCCACTTCGCCCGTCTTTCGTATTTAACTGCAACATTTTATTCTCGACTACTTTTTTTAATTATTATAATTAAAGCTTTCACTGCCGTGTGAATGCCGCGCCGTTAGGGCTCTTATACAATTAAAGCGCAAATAGTTGGAACATTTTAAACTATTTAGACACGCAAAATCGTTAACTTATAAAATTTATGGTATCAGTAAACTAAAATAAAATTTTTTGGTAGTATTTGTAGTATATAGTTTTAAAAGCGAAGCAGTTGTTTTTATTATATTTTGAGTTTCACTAGTCGGATACCCTTAGCATTGGGTGTGTATGTGTGTGCGTGCATTGTTCGACGTAGTGTTGTGCTTACGAGACATCTGTCATCTATTGATAAACTTTTGTATAAATAAATGTATTTTAACAGTTGGCTACAAATTGCATGCTAATGCCATTATTATTGAACAATTATTCGATCGAAATCGTTACAAATTGACAAAAACATCTTGTTTATAATATACGTCATCATTAGGGATTGCTCCCGGGAATTCCCGGTACTCGATTTCCCGGGAATTCCCGGTACTGAGAGCCTTGGTCCAGTACCGGTACTGGCTCCCCAAGTCCCGGGAATTTCGGTACTTTCGGTACTTTAAAAAAATAACATTAATAAATTGTTTAAAGATGTTTTCGCATGCATTACTATACGCAATTAGTAAATATTGAGTTACTTTCTATTTTAAACACTTTATTATACAAAAATCCCCATGGCAAAGTAGCATCTTTAGTGAACGTCATCAAAAAACAACCTTCACACACAAGTTTGCGCGTTTGCTAAAAAGACTCCATTTGACGAGTCACCTCAGTTTTGAGTACTTCCCTTAATATATCACCGACGATCGGAATCCTCGGTGTTGACATGTTGAGTAACGTTCAGCACAATGCTTGGTGGTGTTAAGGTGCGGCCGCATATGGAGTACTGTTCTCATCTCTGGGCGGGAGCTCCACAGTACCAAGTCCTTCCTTTTGACCGCATCGGGCTGCTTGAATAGTCAATAATCGTAGGCTTTTCGGTGGGCTCGATCCGCTATCGATACGAAGAGATCATCCTTTTATGTCCTGTATCGAATATATTATGGGGAGAGCACGGAGGAATTATTCGAAATACTACTAGCCGCATATTTCCACCACCGCACGTTCCGCCGTAATCTCGACTTCCGGATGGTTGGCGATCTAACACCATGCGCTTCACCGGCAACTTCTTTCCTCGAACTGTGAAGCTGTGGATCGACCTTCTATCTGCTGTATTTCGGAACAAATTTGACATTGGGGCCATCAAGAAACGAGCGTATTTGTCCATCAAAGGCCGGCCAAGCACCTGTGATACCCCTGGTGATACGTTTTGTTTTATCGCCTTTTTGTCGGCGCATACCGTTTGCTGTCCCATCGATTTACAAGGATTATATAGAGAGCGCCATGTATGCGCACATACTCGTGCAATATAACATCTCTTGCGTACCCGGCTAGTCTCTGTTGAGATTGGCCCCCATGGCAGATGTCGGTTGGACAGGCTATAAAACACTACTAGGAGTTCAATTGACGTGTCTCGGCGTCTTGTAACATGCCTGAAGTAGTGAGTTTGCGAGTCTGTACAATGTTTCTCCTGCACCATATTTCAAGAGCATCTATTCACTTGTTTTCAATCTCTCGATGATCAGACAAACAGACAGATCGTTTCCATCGAGCTAGGCTGCAGAATTAAAATTGTCGATGCAGCTCAAATAGCTACCACAGTCAAATGGAGGTGGGCAGGCCCAATTTGTCACATGCCAGACAAACTTTGGGAGATCATTATCATCTTACAGGTACAGGTGGCGTTAGCATGGTCAACTAAAATGCTTCAGTTCGACTTATTATTGGCTTTTTGCCTCCATCCTCTTACACGATCACTTTGGTGTCCATTTGTACGTCGTCCATCCATTAGGCTTTGGTCTACCTCGGTTTCCACGACCGTCTGGTTTACCGTCTGGTAGACGCAGGGGTACTCTCACCTCGTCCTTTCTCACAACATATCCTGCTCAGCGAAGCTGTCTCATTCTAGTGGTCTTTACGACGTTCGGCTCGCTGTACAACTCATATAACTCGTGGTTGTAGCGTATTCGCCATCTCCCATTCTCCAGCACGGGTTGAAAACTGAGGATGACGAGGAAGACCTGCCAATCTTTGAGAGAAAAAGATAAGAGAGAGCAGTCCTCGTCATCTTTGGATACAGTCCAAAGAGATGGTGACACGAAATCGATCACTTCCTTGTTAACAGATACCATACTTACTCCAAAATCGTAATAAATGGAATGGTTTTATGGAGGTCTTATCCAGCATTGAGACACACCAGGCAAAAAATACGAGGCTTTGTTTGTTTTTCGATTATTTTCATGTTGAAAGACATAAGCTTTATTTACCTTTAATTTGGAATACATATATTACATATTATAAACATTTTTTAACAATTTTGTTTTATTGCCTTTCTGTCGGCGTATACCGTTCAGACAAGTTCTAAGTAAAAACCGCGTTGACTATTATATAATTATTGCCCTTCGTTTAGATATTCTGTGAGATTCGTACTCAGTACCGAAATTCCCGAAATTCCCGGGAATTCCCGGTACTGGCTTGGGTCTGGTACCGGTACTGGCGATGGCCGTTTCAGTACCGGTACTGCAATCCCTAGTCATCATAAATATGCTTTATTGGTATTATTACTCAATAACTTTAAAAGCCGAACCTAAGTAAATGCAAGATTCATGCTATGTTTTTGTGATAAGTGCAAATAGTTAAAAAAAATATGTACTTTCGCTGATCATCTATATGGTCATCCTATGACAAGCCAATGCAAACAAGTTTTTTACGCACACACTGCAAGCCCTTACTTTGTAGCAAATGGACTAATTAAACTTCATTCACTCACAATTCAATTTTTTGTAGATTTAAACGCATTTACAACATCTGTCTCTATAGTATAACAATTTTTCATTTTTACGTTCTCTATGCCCTTTTGCGAATATCGTATTCAACAATTTTATGACAAAAAGTATGTTGGCGTTAATAATTTGAAGTATTTGCATCATTTTCTCTTATACTAAATTTGGACGCCAAATTTATACTTTAAACAGTTTGTTCATAATTAAGTTAAATGCAATAATTTGCGGAACGAGAAATAAAATTAAAGAGGAATATGAAAAATGTCAACTTAATTTCAACATCACAAAAGATTGTAGGCACTCGCGAACATGTGGACACGATTTTAAAGTTCAGTAATAAACTCTTGCTCTGTGTTTATCACTGATTCCAGTGGCAAATATTTTTATTTGATTATACACTAGGAACTGAAATTGCGTTTATTAGCTGTGACCGCCGGTGAAATTTGCGATTGATTCGTCTGATGCCCGTCGTCCACCCTTCCCCCTGCCCCTTTCATTTAAGAGATGAAACTAACATAAATAGTTAGAGTTATATCTTCCTTCTTTTAACTTTAAAAGTTTGCAATGAATTTTTTTTTAGAAACAGTTTTTTCTGATCATTGCTTGTACATAAGGCCTGGTACAGAAATGAGTTATTCTATGTTACAATTGCAGGTCATTTTATACCTATTTTGAGGATAGGATGTCTTATAAAATCGGGTTTCCCTTCGTTATAGACAGGACCTTAGAAATACAATCAAAAAAAGATTTTAAGAATATAGGACATTCCAATATTACTATTTTTTGTCCTACCAAATATTTAATGTCAAGTATGTAATGAGCAAATCTATACTATTATTATACAAGGGAAACATTTGTTTTAGTATGTATGTTTGTAATGTTTTCACATAAAACTACTGGACCGATTTCCAAAATTCTTTCACCATTCGAAAGCTTCATTGACATAGGTTATACAATTGGCTATATAACATTATGCTTCGGAGGCGTTGCGGCAGGGCATCTAGTGTTTAATAATTATGAAGTGATTCTTAACAACAAATGAATGATTTACCAATTAGCTACAGTTTAGAACCCCAGTCTCGCTCCCTACTTTTGCAGTTTATACCGTTGCTATAAAAATATGCTGAAAATTATTATATTAATAGTTGATGGGTTTTGAATAACATTTATGTACATAATAACACACCCGTTGGCCTACAAAGAATGCTGTCCGCAATAACAAAGCAATTAAGAGGATACTATTTTAATACATTGTATGGCGGTATTACTTCGTTCATTTATTACTGTAAAAATAAACTCAATAGCATTTTTATTTTTTCGTTTTTAGGGATCCGTATTGAGGTTTATTATGACTTATTCTTAGAACTGTAACTTTCGTGTGGATTGGATGGCGTCAATGAGTTGAATGCGTATGTGTATTTCGATATTAAATAATATTTAACGTAATTCAGCTGCATAATTCTAAACTATGCGTGGATGTTGTTGTTTCTTTTTTAAGACTTCCATAGACAATTTCCGTTCTCGTAAAAAGGAATTATTTCATGAATTTTAGGCGGTTAAATGTGTGAACCGCACTTGACCGAAAAGTCAACGCGTAATTGAAAAAATAAATGATTACGACATAATCATTGATAAGATAATTTATGTATCAGAAGGCGATTTTTAAGATACAGTTTTTAGATCTTATTTAATCAAAATATAATTCCTTAATGTTGACATTTATTCAAAAATTATCTACAATTATAAATTTATTGTGAATAGATAAAAAGAAACTAAAGAATTTTTATACAACGGTAACGTTTTCTTCATATTTATTCGACGTTTAACAGATTATCGCGTTCTTATCCATAATACTACAAAAATCGTGAACTTTTATGAAAAATAAAATAGTATCGAAAAATTTACAATAAATAATATTCGTTTGCCGACACTGCGGACATTTACATTATGCGGAATAATCTCATTAATATTTATGACGAAATAAAAATAAATTATCCTCGTGTACCGTCCGTCGTGCAAGTGAACGACACCTGCTTAACTTTCAACCAAAAAAACTCCTTATATTTATCACGGTTGATATTATAATCGCATCTCCTAATTTGCTTTATGAATTTTCGTAATATGCCCTGCGTACACAAACCTCTTGTTTTTATATAAAGATCAATATGCAGGTGTCCTTTATTAATAAGTATTGCAAGTAGGTAAATGAACTATCAACGATTTTATTTATGGAATATTAATAATCGATAATTTTTCTATATTAACGAATATATTAATACTAAATAAGAATAAATTAAAAACCGTTCTAATTAAGTTTTAAATTATGTCAAGTTCAAGATTAATAAAAGTAAAAGTTATGCTATATTAAAAATATTGTTGATAACCAATATTTATAATAAGATTATCGGTTAAAGCTGCGAAAATTAGAAATTCAGTGTTTCCATATACGGTATAATTTTATATTAATACAGTCGGTAGTATAAGGATAAGCGGTACATTAAAATGACTAAGTAATGTAATAGAATAATAAATGATAACATCCGTATTAAGAGAACTTACGGGGCATCATTTTATATTGTAGCGACAACAATGGACCCGGCAAGTACAGAGGCACGTATTATATCACCGTACAGTCGCGTGAAAAAGTCTTGAGAACAAAGTATTTTTCGCTCGAGCGTTGTGTGTGCACTCGAGAACGCTTGGGCTTCGCAAAGGCGCCGCTCCACGAGAGTCAACTTTTCCAAATTCAACATTCACAAATTTTCGCTAGCCGTTTAATTCTGTTAACTTAACATTATGTTGCGAGTCCATTAGTACTTTTTTACACGATTGTCTTTTTACAGATTCGTTCCGACGTCGGACAATTAATATTAATTAAGATTTAAATTGGTCTAATTACATAGAGCCCGGCCCATCTTCCAGCAGGCGAGTCTTTGAATATACAAAGTAATACGATATATTTTTAATTTAGTTAGTTATTATTTTATTTGTAAAATTACTTTTGTTTAGTAGTTTGTAACGAAGAAAAAGGTCACTGACTGGCAGGCCATTATTATAGCGCATGATTTATAATAATTGCAGTTTATTTATATCATTCAAATAAAATGATGCCAACAAGATTGTACCGCATAGATTGTCTGAGTTAAAAATTTACGTCGATAAAAATTTGAAGCCGTATGCTATCTCTTTTTATGACGTCATAGCATTTTGTGTGTTTGATAGTGGAAAATCGAAGTTAGTTTACGGCCGTGAACAAAGGAAGGAATTTAGTATGTTGAGAATAAGTATATATCCCATTCAGAGTTATTTTTGACCACTTTCATCTGCTGTACATATTTCTTGATAAAAGAGATCGTTTGTACCTTTATGTCCTTTTCGAATGCATGAAATAGATTTGGTGTCTATTTTGATAGAAGTGAATTTGGAAAAAATGTTTGTGGGTTGTGGTGCAACAAATGTCAATCTATAAAGGCTTATTAGTAATTACTTTACGTTAAGTAGGGTGCGGGGTGGTGGGGCGGGGAAACGGTAACTTTGCATATGAGTATCTTTCCTTAGTTTCGTTCTTTGATATCCGATTACATTCACTTCACTACATAGCAAAATAATCACAAAGATATGTCAAAAGATGTGTAAAAGTTTTATTTCCGTAATATTGTTTGAGAAAAATTAAAACAACGCTTTTTAAAAGCTGCTTCGAAATTTTTTCCATATTTTTAATAACAATAATTTTGTTTATTTTTCAGGTAAGTCTTTAACGATCTTCGCATCGGCAATGAAACGTGTATGAGGTAAGTAGGTTAGTTTATTGTAAATGAAATTTCAGAGCCCGAACTGACCACAAATTTTCAACGGGATTGATATTTTAATTATGTACGCATTACATACTTTATTTAACAAAGATCATATGAGTCCTTTATTTTGGGTTTTATGCTGCACACCCAAACCTTTTCTCAAGTAAGTAATCTTTAGTTATTCTTGTATTATTTGTGTTTTTTTTTTGAAAATATGTTAAAAATACTTTTAGACGTTACATCGTAAGTCAAAAAACCAGCTGCAAAAAATACAAACATCAAAAATATAGTCTAATCTTGCCTTTGATATATAATTTACCAGTTACAATTACAAATTGAAAACTAAGAAAGTGCCACCGTTTAACCGTTTGTTTCTATAAAACCATTTTTAAAATGCAAACACAGACTTTAAATATGAACGAGAAATTTGCTCCGCACACCGTGGACAGTTCCCTCTTTGAATAAATACATCCCTCCCTTCGCTCGAAGCCTCTCAAATTGTTTCACGACTTAAACCTAACAGCTTCTTTTAGTTTACAGCACTGGCTTTTTTGTGTCCGCAGCCGCAATTACCCCTTTCATTTACATCGTGTGAGAAGGCTTTTAAAATATCCACCAGCTTCTGCGATACTTTTTTTTATATTCGCAGTATGTTTAATAGAGGCGGCGTCAACCCTTTCACCGCGTGACAATGTACACTCCGGTACGCGAGCGTAAAAATTACACGCTTACGAAGCACTGTGAATTGTCCGTTAATTCGTGTTTTCACTATTTCAACGTCAGTCGCACATTAGTGGATGATTGAGGGCGGCAAAGCTTTGCGTTTGAATTTTTAACGGATAATGGCCCTTTGAAGATGTGGCGCAGACGTGTCGCGGTACATGCTGATGATTCGTTCGGAAATGTTGCTTTAACGACCCGCTATGTTACATCCACAAAGATATGTGCTGTAAGCGGATTTTTACACTTGCGCATAATTACGTTCCATATGAAATGCTTTTAAAATCATAAATGTTGCATCCGTTTGCGAAATTAACAATATTTCAGACACCATAACCAACTTAATGTTACATGACACCTTAATTTAATGTAACATTAAACGTAAAAACAAATGATAAAGTGAAAAGGTTCGTAATTTACTAAATTTCCTCATTACAGCGGGGTTTAAAAAGGTGACAATAATTAGGCGGTGTTCACAACGGCTTTTCATCGGCAACGATGGCGGTAGGGTGTAGTGCCTTAATTATGACATTTCAGTGTTAAATCTCATTTTAATGCAGTGTATGGTGCTCTCGAGGCGCGGCCCGGTGAAAAGGCCCTCTCATTAAATTAGTCCGGCGGTTGGAGCACTATGAATTTACTTAGTTCACGCACTGATTCACGTAAGTGTGAAACTCGCGCTCTCAGCCCCTTCTATGAATTAACGAAACACTACCTGAATACTTTCTATGGGGGTAATGAAGACTGTTAGTATTTTTTACAGTGGCTAATTTTTGCCGCTTTCTGCTAGCACACGTGTATTAAGGTTTAATAGTGGTTTCATAGATAAATAATGGGTATAAAATAAATGCTTCTAAGCGCTTTTGTTTTGAAAGCAATACTATAATAGTTACACGGCAACTTATTTATTTACTTTTTTATTGTTATCGATGTTTTTTATTAACTATCTAAGCTTAATTGATCAAGGATAAAAAAATATATGTAATAATTGCAGGTGTTTGCAATATTAGTTCAAATAATATTTTATAATATCTTCATTTTATTTCAAAATTCAGCTTTAATTAGCATCTAAGGATCCGGAAAATTTTATTTTGGATTTAACATTTTACATAAAAAATATTCTTCGCGTATTTCAGATCATCTTTTTGCCACTCAATGGATTATAATAATAAATTATAAAATGTAACTTTTTTGAGTATTTCTATTATATTATTATTATTTATGTTCTGATTTGAAATGACAAAATACGACACCCTATTACTTTTTAACGATGATCCATCTGGATACTCATTTCACTGTTAAATATAAATTGTACTTCGCTTCATCTTTACACTTTAAACATAAATTGGGCGTTCCATTATAAACTTTGTTATTAATTAATGTTTATAACTGTAACAAATTGACATAGCGCAGTTAAGAACACCTTAATATTTAACACCGGGTCGAAAACTATGCTATTTTCATGCGACGCTTAAATAAGTTATTAACAACACTTCAGCTATGTTAAACTATGAGCTAACACAGTTTGCTCAGTGCTATTTCGATCAGAACGTGTCTCATAACATACAATATTTTAGTAATTAAGTAATTTCCTTTTTAATCAGAAATGAGAGTATCTAACTGATCATTCAAATACAGTTGTACTTATAAGCATATTGGGCGCATCTGCATATCACTTGTTTTTATCGCGTCCCAAATTATAATAATGGGTGCAAATGAACAATGGGGTGTGGAATGTGAAATATAGTTTTAGGGACCCTTGTTTAAAAAGACCCGGGTGCGCAGAGCGTGGGTTTTGTGGCACTGCGCAGGCCTCAACTTCGCCGATCTGCAACTCACAGCTGACAATTTTGGGGTTAATTTTTTTAAAGTATCGATTGAGTGGCTTACGCGCTGCAATAACGGTCAATACGCGCGATTATTTGAGTCAACAAAACATCAGTTCGTATCCCTGTTTGAAGAGTGACCCTTAAATAAACAATTGTTCAAAATAATATAAGGAAAATTATATTTGCGGGACAGCGTTTCGCACACAGGCTTCGCAGAAAACATTGATTGCAAACTATTACATAAATTGAAGTGGTCAATAAATTATCTTACCATAACAAGCACGACATCAAAGCTATTTAGTATCGATTGCTGACTAATCGAGTTTTTTAATCTACTTTGTCATTATAAGTTGATAGTTAAGTAAGACGTCAGGCGTACAAAGGTCCGGGTGCCCGGGCAGCGATGACAAGTGGAAATGTTGTTTTGTAATTGGTTTGATTTGCTGGATATTTACGTGAATATTTAATGTAATAATCGGTAATCATGTTGAACGTCTTCGGTTCCATAATTATAGCTTAAGAATAAAAAATTGTGAATCAATAATGCTCACTTATAACGTTAAATAATTGTATCGATTAAATTGAATTGAAGTTTGCACCGAAGCAAACGCGATTCATATAAGATTTACATTGTAAAAACTGGAATAAAGAACTGCAAAGTGTCAGTACACTTTAAAAGCTAATTTATTATGTATTGCAGCTGGCGCTTTAAGTCTAATCATGTTCTTGCTGTTGCATTCTTATACAGAAATGATTTTAGATATAGAATTATTGTCATCGTTGAATTATATATTTCATTATACTTTATGGTAATTGAATTGAAATTTTAGGAAATATCTTAGATTGAAACTAAGAATATTGTGCAAAAAATATATTCGCTATTATATTAAAGGAAACAATTGATTTATCAGTATATTATATTCCTAAATAAAACTAACAGGTTATTTACAACAATACATAAACACGATCAATTCTTGCAAATAACTGTAAAAAAAATGTAATAAAAATATAATTTTTAGGCATTAATATTCACATCTTTCTATCATAGTTTATCGCGCAGAGGGCGGGACTTGATAAGCGAACCAACTGTTATAAATAGATGTCCCCGCCTAAACACGCAAATACTCAAAATTTGCATATTTTAGAACTAGCAATAAAAAAATAGAAGCGTCCTTACACCGATACAAAATGTCGACAGTTTTAACAGATTAACGAATCCGACGATACAGTTTTTTAATATTTGTTCTCTCCTCTATTTTAAACTAAAATTAAAAAATATACGACGCGAGCGGACAATAACTTAACAAAGCAGTGATATTTCAAAATTTACGTCGACTTAATCCTTTGATGTTATATCGGGATCTCTGTTGTGGAAATTTTGGCAAGTAACCGTTTCCTTTCATAGTAAATTTTATTTATTTCCTTGTATGAAACCTAGTTTCACGAATAAGTGCATCGCAGCGTTGAAAATAAAGTACTACATTTTGTTTTCCATAAAATTATTAATATGAGCATTACATAAGGCGATAAACAAAATGTGCCGGGAGTTTAAAAGTATTATATCGTGTGAGATTTATTTTGCGGGTGACGTATAGAATGGTCGATGTAGGTTGGGCGATAGAAGTTTAGAATGCAATAGAGCATTTAAATTTGACCCATTCTATTACAACAGAAAATTGAATCGTGGTCGGGCCACTCTCTACACGGACTCTACGTTGTCCGTAGCCTCTACGTACTTTAGATTTAGTTGCGAAACTGACTTTAGACATTATGGGAAAACTAGAGTACTGGTATAAACTAAAATAGATTAGGAAATAAATCATTTAACGATCCTTCATTTAGTAAAGTCAGATCTCATTATAAGTTTGACGTACTAGTGTTAAATTGGTGTCTAATATATTTTGGTAGTCCCGTAACCCTGTCACACGTTATTTGGTAACGACGCGTACGACAAACACATGTGGCAATTCCGATTATTGCGACGATATTTACATTAGCCGATCACCATTGATTTATAACCGAGCCGACTTCGAAGTCGCATACGTGATTATCTTTATAAAATTGCCCTTAATAGCCCGCCAAGTTTACCTTAGGCATGGACGTGGGAAGCGTCGATATCAGTGATTTATGAATACTAGGCGCTTTTCGTTATTTATACCGTAATCGTATTGTTGCAATAATACTGCCATTTTATACATTCGCCAAGAAACATTTGTAGCTAATATTTATTTATTTATGTATGCATTTATTGAGTTATAACTTACTAGTATTTAATTTCAATGGTGAATTACGATCGACACTTTTTGATAGGCGGCTTCGAGTACAAATTAATTGAATCAATTGCATCGCATTACAGAAATGAGAGGAAATGTTTATTGATATATGAAACTTTATGCTTTAACTAATATTTAATATCTGTTGTAGATAAAGAGTATACAAACAAATATTTATTTAATATGGAAAATAATCAATGTAATTTTTATTAAAATATAAGCCAAGACAATTTTTGTTTCAAGATATGAAACTCATAACACGTGGATCGATTTAAAGATAACCTGTGTTATAGTTGTTAATAAAGGTCTTCTATTATCACATTCGTGACGGGAAAAAGGATGTTCCCATTGACGGCACTTACTTAATTCTTGAATATATAGGTGCGGAACTGGCGACCATTACCGCACTTTACCAATTTTACATTTCGCAAACGACATTTATTTATTGACAAGACACGCAGCGATTTTTATTAATTTTTGTATCCGTTCCTAGATATAAATCGCGCTTTCAAATCTTTTATGGTACCTTTTCCAATGAATTTCAGAGTAAAAGGTTTTTCTAGTACGGCTAGCCTCCAAAATTAATACTGTAATTGAATGAATGGAGCGCGAATTTTTGAGCGTCGCGACTTTTGAAAAGCCCTGGACCTCTGTTGTGAAAGCAACGCTCAAAGCGGATTATTAATACCTTAAAAGTCTAGTGTCATAATCCAGACACCTAGCGCGAGTTAAAAAATGAGTGCAAAATGACGACGGAGAGCGCAACGAGCTGATTGCATAACGTGGCTTCCATTAGAGTCATACATACTAAGGTGAAGCCAAAAACGCTCGCCCCCATACTCGAAAAGAGAAAAACGGAACAGCTCGCCAGTATTGATTTAATACAGGCATACAGTCGCCACGCGCGGGGGGTTGAACAAAATAGAATTAAAAATATGCATAATCAAAATTTGGTCGATGAATCCCTCATGCAGCCCGAGCTAATGCAGTAGGGCGCTCGATCGATTATTTTTTGGGATTACGTCCACGGAATTACATAGCACTACGATTTACCCTCCGTGTTGGCTTGCGTGCTATTAATGACTGTTTTTGAATTAACTTTCGGTTTTGAACTGTTCTCTTTGTAAATATGTTTTACTTACAATACACGTAGGGTGGTCAATCGATTTGTTAAATATCTAATCGTATACTAAAGTGTAATGACAAAGCAAACCATAAGCAATACATTCATTAAATTAAATGTAATGATTAAAAAAAATACTAAGTTACTATTCCAATTTTTCGCTTTATAGATGGGAAACAATACACAAGAGGGTATGTTCTATGAAAAAGCCCAAAGCATGTTTTATCTATAGGTTGGCTAGCGACACCGGTGTGGGGTTGCGTGCCTCGCCCGATCACTTGCGATCAACAGCTGATATTATAATTGTTACTCCGCCTTCGTTTAACACTCAATTTTATATGAAGCTCCTTATTCCATTATTCTACTCGTCTTTTTTGGCTTAATATATCCTCTTTTATATAGCGATTTTGTTGTTATTTAAGAATTGATGAGACTGAAAGTTATACATTCAACAATTGGTTAACAAAAAATTTATATAATTGAAACTCTCAATTAACATAAAATACTCTGACTGACCTATATAGGCAATAAAGTAAATTTATATAACTTTTAGTATAGTTGTTGGACTATACTATTTAATCTCTGATAGAAGATAACAGTAGAATTTTTGATTCTATTTTACGTCTTAAATTAGTTGGCTGAACAGATGTCTTAATAAAACAGAAGTCTAAGGAATATTGTATAGCGGATAATAATAGTGCACTATATGAATGTATATTTCTTGGTTACCATGTAACTGGTCTCCTTAGTGGACGTCCAGGACCGAACGTGTGCGCCGTCAAGTGTCAGGCGGACATGATTTCCGCCTTAATGAAATTCCAATTGCCTAACTTAATTTTGATTGACGGTGTTGCAGAGGTGTCGCTCCGGCCCCGTAGCAGGCATGTTTCATACTTGTAGGTATAGCGGTTATAACCGAAACCATTCGAATCAATGATCGACACGACAAGGCTTTTCGTGTGGCTCGGGGTGGGTTTGACATGCCTTTATTTGTGTAGGCTCATGTTAGGTTGAATATTCGATATATTAGTGTTTTTTTATGTTATAATTCATTGATATTGCTTTTCACGTGAAGCTCACTCCTATGGATATCGAATTATTTTCTAATATGTTGTGACATCTCACAGTGACTACAGTCTTAAAATCATACAGTGGTTGCACGATTGTTGACATTTGAAAAAGCCTCACGGCTGTGACAGTATCTAATCACACTGGGAGTAAAAATCTAAGAAGTGAGAGTTTGTGTTCATCTTTCCCATTATAAGAAATAACCTTTGTTTTGTGTTAGAAAAGGCAATATGTTACAATAGATACTGACGATACTCTTTTAAATTTTACAAAACATATTTTCGTCCGCCTTGAAAGACGTGTCACAAAACGAACGGAAAATGTCGACATTTATCGAAGGAGATCTGGGACGCTGCCTATGTGACAGTATCGTGCAACGACTGTATGTATTGTTTAGGCTGTGAAAATACTATTAATTAGGTCATAGAAAACAAACAGGATGTGAGTTTGATCGATTAAAACGTGCAACCTACAATTTATTTAAGTAGCACGCAGTGGGGTATTATTATAAGTATATATTAGCATACTGCATAAAAGTAGATCACTATCGAAAATTTTGATAGAAAACATGAATGGCGGGCTAGAGCAAAATAGGGGTGATATTGACGCGGATCACCCTTTGATGGGGCGCGCAAAGTCGAATCGGTGTTAACAATTCAGTGTGAGGTAGGAATAAAGTTTGTCCGCTAAAGTTGCGGCGGCCGGCCCGTCATCGACTCGCACTAACAGGTTGCCAAATGCCGCACTATTTTTACGTGTCCCGCGCGATCCAAACCAGTGATGTGATAGAACACCTGTTGTTTGTCGAATTAAAAAAAACGCGTTTGATCCATTACTTCCATGTAGTGTTGTGACAGTGATGGTTTCGCGAGTAAGATGTACTGCTCGATCTAAGACCGACTAGTGCCAAATATCGAATATGTAGCCAATGTTTTCGTATTGGTCATTCTAATGTCTGACCTTCAACTTAAGACGTTTAATGCTGAGTTTTGTAATATATCCTTGTATAACGTTGAGTTCATCTCCAACAAATATTGTGATATAAATTTCATTGCGAATTTAAATACATACTAAATATATACTTTAATAACTCTTATATTTGCCTCAGACATCATTTTCTGTTTCTACATTGTGTATCACTTCAAGAATGTACAAGCAGTAGGAAATGATGGTATTAATAATTACCCATCAAAAATGAATATGCATCATCATATCGCTCTTATCCTTGATTGACATACTCATCGGTCCTCCGCGTATAATGTAAAGGGCACAAATTTTAAAATGCGTAATACGTCATCGGAGTCATCGTGGAACGACACAACACTAGCTGTCGAGCGTCAGTGATTGCGATGATCCGTACCAAGCCAATTAAACGGTTTTTACGCAGCCACAGTTCTGAATGGCATAATGCGTTGACGCGCGATGTGGTTGCACGGTCCCACTTTTTACTTGTTTGTGGTACAGGTGCTCAATTTGTGATAGCTTTTAAGTTTAGTAATTAATCGATTGAATTTGATCGATTGCTTTGCAATCGGTGTAGATTCGGGTGGCGAGTTGCGATACTATTGTTCGCTGTTTTTTTTTTATTGAACGCAGACGTGACTCTTGTAACCTATTAACGCAATTGTCGGCCATCACGTGTATATTGCTTGTTAATGCCTTGTTTTTACAAGACATAATTATAAATTATTATAAGATTCTAGCTGTTCCGCGAAAGAATTTTTTAAAACGGTCCAGTAGTTTCATTACAAACAAACAAAGTTTTCCTCTTTATAATATTAGGGTAGATTATAGTATATGCAGTTGCATTGGGCTACAAAAATAGGATAACTAAAGGATCTATTGGAAACACCTATCTCTATTATTTATATAGAAATTTTAAGCTTGCATTTTATATCTTTCTTCTGTGAGGTGTGATGACCCTAGTATGACTTGATTCATTGAATACGCGAGCGTGTTAGACTTCAATAATAACAAGTAATACGACGTGAAAATAACAACTATAACATACTTTCTTTGTTCAAAATCAATAATTCATCCTTAGTTAGCTCTTAATTTGTTTTTTATACTGGTTGTGTATTGTAAACGTATACCTGCCTAAGCTTATTATATTATTCGAATTTATTGAAACGTTAATAATATATCTAAACTTCAAGTGTATTGCAAATATTAAACGAACCTGTAACAATCGTTCGGCCGAAAATCGCGAAGTTATTTCGTTACTTTCGCGTTTTCGTAAACCATAAGTTTCCGAGCATATCTTACAGCAGCGATCGCTAGGCTGCAAGCCTGATCCAGAATATTCGATTAAGTCGGTTGACCATGTCAATGACTCGAATTTCAATTAGAACAAATTATCAAGGGATGCACCGCAGTAAACTTGATTTGTTCACGCAAGCGCACCGCCTATGGACGAAACACATATTACTATCTCCGTCTATGGTGGTTCCATTCTGATAATTCGATGTTTATTGCTATCGGAAATCACGTCGCCTAGTTAATAATATATCGGATGGAAGTAATTGCTCGCCAAATAATATAATTTGTGCGGAAACTTGATAATGAATTTAAAGAACGTTTGTGAAAATACATGATGCTTTATTCAATTTTGTGGAAGTCGACGTATAGACAATTTCTGTTCTAACATTGTGAAGAATAGCAAGAAAAGGACTGATTTTTTCTTTAGAAACTTATCGTATAACTAATCGTCATAATCGCACTCTGACATTTTATCATCATGTTTCATTCGTTTCTCATTCATTTTAATATGACATAATACCTTTGCACGAGATGAATTCAGTTGAAGCATTTGTATCTTAGCTAGGTAACTGTATGTTGCGACGTTTCGAAAAGCGTTTCAGTATTTCAGCCCAGCCACTCAGTAATTCCCTCCACAATATATCGATGTAGTATTACATTTCAACTGGCGACTGACTAATCGATTACATACCACATAGAACTCGATTTCGATTTACGTAGACTCGATGTAAAGCCGACTTCAATAGAGCAATGGGACACTAATATATAGAAACGTTCAGGCACAAGCCTTCCTGTTGATTGTGTACAACTTACCCCACAAAGGTACCCGTCCAAATTGTGTCTCGACTAGGAAAACACAATAATTGTAACTGATTTAATTAAGAACAATCCAGCGAAGTTGTGAAGTCATATAGGAGTTTCAATGTTTAAAGCCTGGAACTCTATAGATATCTTATTTGCATAAATATATTTGGTAATATTCTAATATGAAGACGGTTGTTGGCAAGTATTTATTATTGCACAATAAACATGACTTATGAGCAACACTTACGCAAAAATATATCTAACGAAATTATTAAATCATAGAACTTCAATCGATATTAAATGAATACGATTATATAATTAGAGAAATAATTGGTCCCACAATAAGTTTACAACTTATAAATATAAACTTTTAATTTTTTTGCTAATTTAATGTCGAATTAAGTCATCTATTCGGAGATGCTGTGTGACGATCGGTGTGCCCTGGTCACGACTAAACGATTTCTGTTTACCATCTTCTTCTTCTTCTTTTAGTTTATTGGCTTTACCATCTTCAACGCCTTTCTTGTCGCTTAATCATTTGGCATTGACAAAGTAATAGCTTCAATACTTCTGAACAAATGAACGATTGTTACCATTTGACATCACATATCCCTCATACTTTGTTTACTCTGCAATAAAAAAATGAATATTTTATGTTGATTATATGTAGACAATTAAGTTTGTATATAAATAAGCCACAATATAAATTAATAACACATACTCTAAATGCTTTTGATATTACATTTTATACAATAAGATAAATACTTGTTTATTATAATGTATGATTGCAATTATTATATACATACTACAATGTTGCGTATAAGGTAGAATTTTAATAAGAATTCTTATTGTATTAATATTGTATTTAATTGTGATTACCCTCATGCTCATAAATATGATCTGGCCTTCGGTCTCGACGATAGCAGCTACGTATTGAGTAGAGATTATTAACTTTAATTTAGATATATTACTACTAGTAACATGCATTTCAAACAAATGTAAATAATTGACACTATATTATTGCTTTGGATAATAATTTTCTTATTTAAATGCATGGGGTATTATTATTATTCTTATTTTAATACTGATGATTTCAAACATCGTTCGCTTTTAAAAATTACTGTATTTTATAGGTTTGTGATACTACGATTAGTATCGTATCAAAATCAAGATGTAGTTTTAAAAGGGTGGCAAAATAGGTCCTGCAATGACTAACCTCAGATTTAATTTAAGTTCTAATTTCATATGGATTTATTCTACAACCCGAATGATGATTATGGTGGAAATAGAGGAGTTAATTAAAGATGGGCATTTAATGAAATCACGGTGCCCTGCATCTAGACACGTCTTAATGCGTTTAGGCACTGAATATCAGCATGACAGTCAGCAGCGATTGTCGCGGAGTAACCTCGATGCATGTCATTAGAAGCATTATGATGATTTAATGATACATAAAATTGTGGTAACATTTCTCAATGAAGTTGTGATATTATATATAGCAAAAGATAACAAATTAAACTATTACGAAAAATCAAGTTTTTTAAAACTTTGATTGCACTTTTCTACAATAGGACGTCAAAATCGTAACTCTGATAAACATCTATTTTCCTATATTTGAAAGGGGAAAATAAAGCTATTTATTCATTAGGTAAATTATATACAATGGATAATAAACGTATTCTGTTAGTAATGAGCAGGTGCATAGACAGTTTCTCGTATCAGTCTAGCGTAATTGAACATTTTGGGAATGTGTCATACAATATTGGTTCTGTTTGTTTGTTTTGCGTGTTTAATATTATTCGCGGAACTCTGTGCAGTATTAAAACGAAAACCTATATTCTGTAGAATTTGTAATGGCACTATTTACTTGAATAAATATAGCTAAGCTTCTCTTGGTGAACCGAGAGAATTATATTTATTTGTATGCGCATACTCCGCGGTTTGGGGAGTATCTCTTTGATTATATTTTTTTCTGTATTCTGTATTTCTTTGATAAGTTGTAAGTAAATTTAAAACTCATAACCTTTATTTATTATCTATACTCCATACTAAGAAAAATTCTAACGATGAAGTAAAAATTAAATGAATACTAGAAAAGATGTAAAAATATTTTTAACAATCAATATCCGATAGTCGTATCAATCTCTTTGAGTTCGACGTGTAAGGAAAATGGTGTAAATATGGTTCCAATCATGTCGTGATTAAGTGCAAAGTGGAGGTCCAACAGATTCTTAATTGGCACTGTGTACTCTAAATAGGTATGGGGTATTCGTGAAATTCAGTACACGTTCAGGCAAGCTTACATCGAAATTTGATTACGCGTTGTCAAGCCCCAACATCAAAATCTACGCTGGAATTAGTAGGTAATATCAAGTATTTAGATTATAACGTTATGACCCGACACAGGCTTATAACCGCTTTAGCACGAAGACACTTTACGCATTATATTGACGATAATTATAAACTTGAATGCGACTTTTCGCTCTTTCCCACACGGATTGTTTATTCTCATTTAATTCATAGAATTTGTTATAAGTTCTTGTTTGAAATTCATGTATACAATAATCGAATAAAAACTTTTTAAACAAAAAAGTTTCTAGAGTACTTAATTTGTTTTCTTGAGTAATTCTTAACGTTGTTGAATATTCTCTTTGTAAATGTCTTCTCTTCGATGATTGTATTGAAAATTATAGTGTTTGTACAGATTTCTTTCATATTTTATTAATTGTACTGAAATATAAATAATTCAGTGAATTGGCTAAAATTAAATAACTTTCTTTTCTTTACAATAAGCTAATTATCCTGTTACTATGATTTATTTAAATCATCTCTTAACTTACATCGCCCTTTATGAATTAATAGAGCAAGCAAATATTTTAGTTCAAGTATGAGAAGTTTCATTATACGTTCTGTCGTTTGGTAATACTTCGAAATCCTCTTTACACCATGAATCTATGCGAAGATACATGACACAAACACGCATTAATCGAGTTTGAACATCAATAGTCGATAATAAGGAGATAATCGAAATGCAGAAGATGCAGCGTGCGCCGTGGCCGCAGCTACATAATGGATCAGAATTGCAAAACGCACCCCCGCTTTGTTTACGTGCCCATATACATAATACTTCCTATGTCCGTTGTTTAGAGAACGCTGGGCTGCTTTTGCACTGACTGGACGGGTTATTTATTGAATCGGAACGCTTGACGGTCTTTAACCAAAACGATCAAACGAGTATACGAGATGACTAAAAGAGTATTAAACTCTTCTGAAAATAGGTATACGTGATGGATGAAAAAATGATTTGATATTAGGTATATTTGAAGAAGACTGGACCTGCGTTAATGTTGAATATTAAGACATTTTGAGCTAAAGCACTAAATAACTCACCTCTTTTTGTTATGTAAAATATATAGAAGTAATCCTTAACAACTGATTAGACATCGAGATGTATGTTTTACGTAATTTTATGAATGTTAGCTTTATGTTACTGTTCTTATGTTTTGTACATTAGAACAGTTCCTATAGTCGCACTCTTTAATTAGTCTTTATTTTCTTTACATAGAAATTCAAAACATAGATTATATAATATAAATAGTATCTACTCTAAGATACCGTCTTAAGTTGTGTGAAGACTAGTGTCTGAGATGGGCGTAAATCTGTAGTACAGATAACCACGCACTAGCCCTGTATAACCGAGTAAATTTGGCTTATTTATTGCATTTTTAGTTATACGCGCAAAAATTACAAAAAATAAATATCCGTTTAGTCGCGCTCTCCCCCTCATGTGAGGAGACTCGACCATTGATCGTGGATGGACATACGCGTGGATTAGAAATCCCGTGCGAGATATTGTAGGCCGACGAAAGTACACATTAGTTACGGCCCGATTTTCGTGCACTTCTATGAGAGCACATGCACCCGTATATGCGGCCCTCATTTGAAATTGGTTAATGAAAACGTAACAAGGATTGATTAATGCGCTGTCTCTCGTTGGGAAATTATATGAGACAACGTATTTTAGAACTACATGTAGAAAGAAGTTGTAAAAATGCTTATTTTTTAACAATTACTATTTCGTGAATATATGAATAATTTCATAACCAACTGTTATTTTTTTTATAATTTTCATATATTATATATTGCTAAATCTTTTCAATTATCGTATCGATAAAGTTATACAATCTTTAAAGAATACTTTCAAGAACTTTTATTAAAGTATCAATTCCTTACTATTCGTTTTCTTATCCAATTTTCTCAGAAGGACCTTACCTAAGAAGAAGACTGTGATGCGGCGTAACTTTTCTGGTATGGACATTGAACAACTCTGTTACGATGCACGTAGGATTGACTGGTCAAGCATTTCGAGTAAGCAAACCGTCGATCATA
>LQNK01000508.1:324627-363477 GCA_001586405.1 Phoebis sennae
TCTGTAAGTAAAACGACTCGTTTTATTTATAGGAACTGGGCAATACTGATTTCAGACTTGCAATGCATTTTTAATTATTCAGTACTCAAATACTGCGTTAGGTTCGGATACGTTACAGTCCTTCATCTTTTTTCTTTAAAATTCAACGAAAAAAAAAATTATACAGATTAGTTTTAATTTTTATCAGTTGTTGTGTTGCACATCATCTGCCGATGGTGTCCACGGACATGAAGATGTAGTAATAAGCCACAGTAGTACAGCCATAGTAGATAATTTACGTCTGACGATGTATCCGCCATCAATGACGTTCGCATATGCGGCTGCCGATGTGTAGTCTGGCTTTGGTGTAACATCAAATGTAAGGTCTCGATGAATATAAACATTACAACGCGAGGTCCAGCTCGGGGCGAGCCACTAGTTATATTGATTGACAATTGTTCAATTGTTATTTAAGAAAAAGTTTTTGAACGCCCAAAATTTACACAATTATTTATTATTTACTTATAATAAAAATAGATTATGCACTTCATAATATAAATGTATTCGTCAATCCATGTTTAATGCTGAGACAATAATCGTTTAGAGTTCAAGAAACGATTTTAAACTAAAATTCTCGTTGATGAAATAATCGATAGAACTAACCCGAAGATTCAGCTTCACCGTTTAGGGAAATACAATAAAATGGATTATAAAGCCAAATCACTGGCTGTTGGTATTCAAAGCGCGTTTTGTGACAGATGAATAAAGAGTATCCAACGTGTCCGCGCAATGTATGCAACTCATGGGCCCATCCTCGGGCCCAGGAGCTTTCAACAATTTCCGACCGATGGTGGTCGAAAATTGAATCACGCGTAACCGTAGTCTGAAAGCGGGGTCAACAAACAAATGTAGGGTTTAGTAAGCGTAATACTTTTTCTATATTTTTATTCACGACGCCAAAGATACTTCGCGTCAAGGTATCATCAGTCGAATATAATTATCCGGTTTTTCGATGATTTGGAGGTATTGGAGTTGTAAACAAAAACTCTAATCTATACTAATATTATAAAGCTGAAGAGTTTGTTTGAAGGCGCTAATCTCAGGAACTACCAGCCGGCTAAGCCGGAACACCAGCCCATTTATCGACGAAGGCTTATAAGGTATATTATTCCGATCTTCCCACGGAAGCAAAGCCCTGGGGCGCAGCTGGAGTTAATATAAAGTTAGCTTTAACTCCTTCGTGGTGAGGGCACCGACCGACCGACAAATCTACATGGTCACGAACCGAATAACCCAAAAATAAGGGCAACCGTTTTGATATGATATCCTTTATCCGATATCAATACTTATTTTATTTATTGTATTCAATTGATTAGTTATAATTTTTTTAAATAAATATTCAAGCAAACATTTTAATTCAAATATATTTTACAGAATTAAAAATACAAACTCATTTTTTATAAGTACAAATCATCTAAGAGCTCATAAACTGCATTTAACCAAATCATTCTACACGAGTCGTCCCCGGTCGGCGTAGTTTGTCCAAACCTTTAACCGTAACGCCAAAATTATTTAACGGTATAAAAATATTTAAGTACCGAACTTAAGGATACCTTTGTAAAAAAAATTCCTAGCTCTCGGAATATAAGTAGGGTTGTAGTTTCAAGTGATATAACCTTTTTAACTGTTTCTACATGTTGCCTGAAATAAATAAATAAATTAATATTATTAAGAATTGTTTAGTGAGCTTCTGCATAATAGTCGATTATTAAATAATAAAACGTTTATTTAAATATTTTCAGTGCATAAGGTTTACAGTACTTATAAGATACGTAACGATTTCCGACCGAACTAATCTAAGTTTAGCCCTTCACTATGGACAAGTTTGTTAACAATTTCCATGGCTATATAGATCACACAAGCTTTGCCACATAGCGTAAAGAATTTCTAATTTAAATCTTTAAACACGACCCTGATTTACCTTTAATATTTACGTTCTATTAAGTTTTCAATTAAGATGCATGAGAACGAATAGTTAATTGAATCCGTTGACTTTAATAGTTCTAGCATGCTTTTAGACCTGGTAATTAATAAAAAAATTATAACCAACTTAAATATAGAACTTTAATAAAGGAATTTATAAATATATGGTTGATTTTGTATTCTAGTTTATTCTTGCATTGTTTGCAAAAACAATGTTATTCAGTGAACATAACTTGCAACTCTGTTTTTAAAATCAAATTGTTTGTTGTAAGATTTCGAAGTTGTATATGTAATGACATTTTCTGATAAAACGTATAAACTCTCTTTGTTCTGTGTTGTTGATTTTCTGTAACGCGAACACAATTGTTTTGTAGCACTCGCTTGTTCTACGTAAATCGTTGTAA
Organism: Phoebis sennae; assembly: GCA_001586405.1. Lineage (NCBI taxonomy): Eukaryota > Metazoa > Arthropoda > Insecta > Lepidoptera > Pieridae > Phoebis > Phoebis sennae. Next base: position 326,994 of record LQNK01000508.1, read on the forward strand.
AAGTTGTTAATAACTTGCTACAGAGAAAACGTTTACAAAATAAACGTTAAACAGTGACATTTGCGTGTAGTGTTTGCAAATAAATGTGGGAGCTATAAAAATGACGTGCCTAAAATAGAAATTTGATGGTTATTCACTTTTGAAGCACTTTTTTTAGTACTTTCTAGTTACAACAAACAGTTAAATATGTAGTTAAATGTTCAGTAATGAGAGGAGATAAGTTTAAATATAGATAAAGAAATTATGTCATAACATTATGCCTAAGATATAAGAAACATAGAAAAGAAGAAGCAATGTCTATATATATATAGTCATGGTATACATATAAGTCATATATGTCTTTGGGTAATTAATGTTGAGGGATCATAGATAACATTAGTAAAAATAGACCTCGTTTATTTTGATGAGTGATTTCCATTTCCGCGCAATGATGATTATAAAGCGAATGCTGCTATCAATTTACAAGCTTATCTCAATATTGGATGAAGCCGTCAAATGCTGAAAGGTGTAACTTAATTTATAGACATAGCTACTACGAATATATTAGGTTTATTCTAGCAGTTATTTTTAAAGAAAAAGATATATCATAGAATCAGAATTTAGTATTCTTTCAAGTTGGTGTTAAAGTCATAAGAAAAAATATATAGATGTAATAATTCTATGTGTAGGTACAGGTAGCGAAATGGTTTGTTAAATAATTTTATTTTTCATTCTAATAGTTTCAGTTTAATAAATAATGGATAAATCACTGGAGAAGTATCGAGTCTTCACGTTTGATTGAAGTAATTGGGACTCGCTGATCGCTCTTCATTTCGTTATACAGAACTCTTGAGGAGATAATTTCAAATGCGCCATAAAAGTGTTTAAAACAGCTAAAGTTAAATTGCGATAATTATTGTGGCCGCCTCATAACTGCTGTGTGGAATAACATCATTAATGAATTTACAAAATTCAAATATTTACACATAAAATTGCAAAATATCAATTCTTAATGAACCGAGATCGTATTTTGAATTTTTTTTCGTGTGTATATTTATGTCTTATTATAATATATGTTATACAAGGCAATTTCCAAAAGTCGTTTACTACTAAAAAGGACGCGAGAAACGCTATCTAAAAACGGTAAATAGTTTCATTCCAACAGTGTATCGGTTGATTGGCTGGAGGGCTCCTCTCGCGGGATAGTGTGAAAAAAACTGATGCTACGCAAAATGTTCTATTCATACTGGCGTGCCTCCATTGTCTATAAACTAAAACGGTCCAACACCTCCATACATGAGTCGAATGGCGTGCAGAATTTAAACGCGAATTTCTGGCAAGTTCAAAATGCTCGAATTATATTGTCAATTAGACATCGAACGTTACAGCCCTCATTAATATATTTGCAATATTAAGAGCGGAATGTAATGCACGCGACATTAACGCTAACGATCTGCGTATTAGACATATTACGGCGTTCGGCTTGCTTTTAGAGCAGATTTTGAAAGTTGGGATTTATGCCCAACTTGAATTGATTTTGTGCTTCATTAATTTTATAAAAATATGCATAAATATAAATTTTAATATAAAGAGTTAAAATAATAAAAAATGCATTTCTCGTATATCTTTATTCTTTTTCAAAACAATAAAACGTTTAACATACACCCATTCCCAAACACGACTGATTTAACCAACGCAAGCCCAGTCCAAACAGAGCGATTAAAGTCCAACGAAAAAGGAACGGACACAAACGTGAGAAGCATAGAGTGATAGTGCCCACGGTTAGCACAAATAGCATTAATATAAACTAGAATCGAACGTTGCGCTATCGATTAGGAGCTGGCGTTTACAACAATTAATGACCTCCATGTCCCTCGCTCGACAAAGCTATGGCTAAACAAATAGATGCATGCCGCGCCTCCCCGATATATAGTGTGTTTACGAATTGCTAATTTACGAGTGCTTGGAATTTTCAAGTCATTCTTTCAAATTTTCTTTTACGGTCTTTATTTACTTATTAAACCTTAACGTTTTTACGTCATTATAAGGCAAATGCAAAACATTTCAAACGCTGATACTAGTATAACAAAAATGACAATTTGAATATTTGGTTGGCAGTATGTTATCGGCCGTCATATTTTTATGTCTTAAAATCTTAGTCCGGATGAAATATGCTTTTCAATTGGCACTATAATAGCACACAAATCGAACCTCTGCGCAATTAAATTGCAACCACAACTGTGCTCAAGCTCGGGTAGTAAACGTAAATCTTGGGTGTTATACTAGCTTTACCGCACCGGCATGGGGTATTGAATAGATGCGCGTAATATTCCAGTATAAGAAGTTTCTATGAACCAAAATACTTCAAAACATGAAACAACGTTCTTACTAATCGAAAATGTACGTAACAAATTTAATTGTTGAAAGTTAAAAAATATTAAAACAAGAAAAGAAGAACACGCTGTATTTACAAGCGATATGGGGTGCAAGTATTGTGTTATTGTGTGTGTGAGCTCAGTCAATGTGTGCATTAGTTTAGGTAGGGGTGCCGAGCTTAGACAATTTTAGTATCACATATTGCAAAATAATGCTCGGGGTCATATCGCATGAACGGCCTGTTACCGCACCTTGTTTATGGCTTTGGCTGTACTCAAAAATATTACCCACATTATTCTAGTGACTATTGAGGTGCAATTTGATTTGTCGATTCACAAAAATTTTGACGAAAGGTTAATTTTTTAGAGTTTGAAACAAAGTTTGAACGCATCGTCATAAAAAGTAAAAACATTTGACACATTTTAATGAAATCAACATTTTATTAAACAAATTTTCAAGGACATTAACTATAGCTCATGTTCATAGTTTAAATGTATTTAGGTAATATTTAAGCATACAATTTGGTTCCTATACATTTACATCTCGTCGTAAAGTAACTCCATGAATCGAACGCATCAAAACGATCCATTTCGTCTGCTTTCTGTGTGACTGTGAAGATCATGACAGACACGTTATTTCCGTACAACAGGTCTACATCATCACAACAGCGAAGATACCGCCATGCTATTGAACAAATATAAAAGCGAACCACTTTTGTTATGGAATACAGAGAAGAATGCATCATTTTTTTGTCCGCCGTTTTTATTCGTACGCGCGGTATTAATCCATACTTTGATTTCCAACGCACTTTCATCGAGGTCGTTTGCAACTGAATGTCAAATTGTTATTCCTGAACGCTTTTGCATATGTAAAATATTGGCATTGCTATATCGGATATACGGTTAGATTAAGTATGCGTAAACGCTAAACCGGGAACGGAACTAAATTGATAACGGGTAAGTTGAAAGCGCACTACAACGAAATACTATCGACGTTATGTCAGTTAATGAAGTATGGCAAATGATCGCCGACGTTTGCATACCTCGCGCTCGGAGATAACCAACAGAAATTCAAATTCATATTGGCCAGTGGGATTCTTAACAAGGCCTCGGGCTGTCGAGAGCTGTAAAATCTCGAAAATTCCACCACAGATCGCACGAGAATCGGAATATGCGATAAGGTATTTAGCAAAATAATCCATGCGACTCCCCGGAGCATCGTGCGTTGCCCGTCCGCATTCCTGCCGTCAGGCGCGGAATCTTTTTAACACCAATTAACATATTCATTTACCACAACTTCTATTGATGAACTATCTATATACAACATTAATAATTTGTTTATATTTTATTCTTTTATAATAAAATTTAGTTTGAATTTGTTGAAAATATTTGAGTTTACGCGTCAAATGACAATACAGATTACATATTTCATTTATGTAATCTATGGTTAAAACAAAGTTTTGCCTGAAAGTTTTTCATAGATTAAAATAAATTTTCTTGTTTTAGGTAAGTTGGAGTACAATTATTTAATTTGAAAATACCAGTACATCGGAAAACTACAGGTAAGTGACGCTTTATACAAGGTAAGTAACATTTTTACTTTATATACTTTCTTTCTTTTATAATAAATAACTGACCTCCTTGATTAATTATATATGTAACATCAAAATATTTTACAAATCGGACTTGACAAACCAAACAAACTTTTCAGCTTGTATAGAAAATGTGTGAAAATGGAATCGAGGTAATGCTTCATATCTGATTCATAAAGTTTTAATTATTTTGCAAATACATTTATACTAGTAATGAGTTAATTGCATTTAAGGACAGCTGCTTCCCTCCAAAAAGTTCCCAGTAATTAAACACTTTTTAATTATATCACAAAGGCTCACAATTACATATTAATACCTACTTTGTCATATTTAATTATAATAAGAATTGACTTATATTTTTCATATGAAATGTTTTTATTGAATTATTTTCTTTCTTTGTAAAATGAAAATTTGACTTAAGAAAAATGTATTTATGAAGAAAGTTTGATTAAAATAACTTTGGTTGAAAATAACTCTCAATAATCAAAGTCTCACTCAAAGTACTTTAATAATAACAAAAAATATCTTTAATAATCTTATTCTTCTTACTTCCTTGTATCTACTAATATCAAAAATGTGAACGTTCAGATGTTTTTCAATTATGCTTCAACTGTTATATGCTTTTAACGGGATTTGGTGATAAGATACCTTTTATTGATCCTAGACCCGAATTTAACGCGAGCGAAGCTGCGGGCAAGGCAATTTTGTTAGTATTTAAAATGAATACTACCAATTATAAATTGAACATTAGTCCTATATATAGTTTAAGTCCTTCACGAAATTCAGCTGGGGTAATTTGGAGCAAAGGAGGGCAGCACTGCGCCTTGCGAAGAACCTTAGCCCGTCATAGATCCTACTACTATTATAAAGGCGAAAGTTTGTAAGTATGGATGTATGGATGTTTGTTACTCTTTCACGCAAAAACTACTGAACCGATTGTGATGAAACTTGGTATACATATAGATAAGGGTTCAGAATAACATATAGACTACTTTTAATCCCGGAGTTGCCATTTAATCAGAAGTTACGCGGGTGAAACCGCGGGGTACAGCTAGTACTTAATAAATCTTTATACATCACTAAATCTATATACATTATATCTTAAGAATTCGCTGGTAGTTATTTAAAAAAAAATCAAAACATTTCTGAAATTCCACATAGAATCAGTGTCGTAGCAGTTGCTTTCGGGCGCGAAAGTCAGCTGGGGTAATTTACATTTGGAACAAAAGAGGGCAGCACTGCGCCTTGCGGGGGAACCTTTGTCGGAGCCAGCGCGCCACGCTAAATGATTCGCACGTCCAACCCTCACTCATAGCTCCGTAATTGAAAATGTTTCTACATAAAATTCGTGCCAATTGTTTTTCACACTATTGCAAAGCTATGAAAAGGAATGACAGATCCGGGCTTAAGTGTAAGCTATTTTTAATTTTGGATCGTTTGTGAATCGTCCAATGAGTGCAAGTGCCACATTACATTAACCTTAAAAATATTAATTCTAATGGACCAAATTGACACATTACTCAAACAATTCTTCGTAGCCTGGATAATAAATAAAATAAAATAAAGAATATTTATTTACAGTAGCTTAAAATAGGTTTAAATGTCTGGTGTGCGGAACCAACGGATCGGATTAAGAGAACACATTGAGAGCGATTTGTACGATCAGGCGTTCAGTTGAACAGAATAAAAGAAAAAGTGTGGAGAAAATTACTTAGCAAAGGTATCTGAGAGCCTCAATTAATTAACAGGATAAGCCATACAATATCCAATGCTGGGAATGGTACTTTCACATTGGTTTTCATTGCAAAATAATATTCGAAGTGAAATTTATGTGCTACAAATTACTGGAGGAATATTTGATGCACATTTTTTGAATTAAGGTTTGCAACTAAATGTTCTAAGTGTCGATTTCTTTTATGATTTTCTTCAGTAATATCAAACAATTGGCCTTAAGTTTATCGTAATAATTGTGCACTAATCTTTTAAATAAAATAACTTGCTCATATAACTACAGCCTTTTATGACTTAGTTTGAATTTTTTTTGAAATTCTAAATTCATTATCGGTGTACAACGATGAAGACTGTAATCCGGCTAAAAACTATCTATCTCATTATTTTTTAAAAGCTGATGGTTCATGGCAAAAAACAAGCCTCAGATTTATTGTATTTCAACTGTAACCAGTTTGTAGGATTAGCTCTTTGGGCCGTGTGATTCGGTGACACACTATTGTCAAGTAAACATTTTTGTTTAAGCACATTCTCAAAAACTTGATAAAAATAGGGATTGTATTTTTAAAGCGCGAGACAATTTGCCATAGTTGTGTGAATTTTTCACTAACTTTCCCGGCTTGAGCTACGTACAAACGAATATATTGTTTGAATGTTTCAAACCTGCGCTTTGTAAAATAACTTTGACAGAAGGTTGGGGGACGGGCCGAGGAAGGGAGGGGTTTCAGCACAAATTATAAATAATAGGCGAACGTTATTTTTCGAATACATTTTTCATTTTATATTGTACGGGGTTGGCGGGTGTCGCGGAGGAGGCGAGGGAGTTAAAATAAAGAGAAGCGCAATTGAATTTTTAATATTTCATGAAGAGGGATGGGTGGTGGGCCCGAAGCTGCTTTAATGGGGTTACGTTCTAGTCCGAACGCTGCCCGCTCCCGCGACCTCATCCGCGGTCGCTTATGGATCTCATACTAATGGTCACTCAGTGATCGACATTCTACAGAAAATTAAAAAAAAAAAACAAAAATAAAGGATGCATTCAGCACTCCTTTACCTTAAAATGCAACTGTACCAAACGTTCTTTTTCGCCTGCGTTGTTTTTGCAAAACAGTAGAGCAATTTTGCTGCGCGCATTTATATATAAATTCTTATCCTTTTTACGTCGAACATGTCCCATATAGAACAGTACTTGACTTGATTGAATATATTTGTATGGGTGAAACTTTAATCAAACTGACACGCTACTCGGTAGCTCTGTATAACACTCTGGATTCAATATTCATGTTATAATAACTGCGTATTGGAGTGTCATAGCTTTACCAACACTTTAAATCATACACTTTATACAGCTATTTCCTTCACAATTAAATGGTAATTTTATTTGACAGAATACTATTCCGAAAAAAAGAAAATAGTTTACATTGATTTTAATGCTATTAGTTAAATTTCACTTTTACTTTACACCTAAAAACATCAAAATCCTTAAAAGTATCTATAAACATATTGTCTCTTGTTTGAGAAAACCCAAAATAAATTTGGCTTTATACTTATTGTCGCCAAGAAACATAAGTGTTTAAATGAATGACCCAGTTCCCGAAGTAAACAAAACATTCGTACGACTAAATATTACAATTTCGATTCAGAGCCATTATAGGTTGAACATTTTAATTGCTAAAAACTCACGACTTGAAATTGAAATGAAAATTCAGATCTCAATAAGTCGTTTCAACTTTTTTAATCAACGGTTTTTTATACCTGTATGTATTTCGAGAACGCTGTGAGCAATAGGAAGTTATACATACGGGAAGCCGTTAGTCAAAAGTGGTGATTTTAAAGCTTCATTAGACTGCAATTTGGAATTGTTGTGCGGAGTGTTCCGATGTTGCAAAAAGAACACTCTGGATAACGTGTGGTTGAAATTAATGCGTTTAATTTACAATATGGAAATTAATATTATATTATTAATTTGTTTCTATATCTGATGTATTACCTATTAACATATTAGTTAATTTCATAATTGAATAAAATGAGTAATTTTTAGGGACGACTAAGTTTATAAGAACACATTGCTCACATACTGATTTTATAAATAAAAAATTTTTCTAATAATAAATATTGTGAGTTCATAATTAATTTCAATTATTATTTAAACGATATTTAGAAAGAAATTAATGTTTAAGATACATTCGACCAAATTTCATCCAAATCACAGTCACAAAAACTGAATTGTTTGGATATGTTTAGATTTGAACCATATGTCGAAAGTTGTTTGGCTAACTTCTAAAATAGTGCCTTGTAGATTTTAGAAACTACGTTTCTCATTTGTAGAAAGGTGATGTACAGCTTGGCTTATCCAAAGTTCAAACTAATCAACTGATTTTTGAAATCAGTTTAAAAGTTTAAATACACCTTTCTTTTGGGTTTAAATTAACTTGTTAAATTTAAAATATACAAATTTCATACATTTAATTAATTTACAATAGAGGATGGTTCAGCCATCACTCACTCCTCTTCAATATTGCAAAATATTGTTTTGTTTTTCTTATGAACTCTACAAAAATTCTAAAATCTACTCAAAATAGCAAAAATAAACATGTATCAAAGATTCATTATCAGAAGTTTGTGTACTTAAAAGGTTTTCTAAAAACTTTTAGACGTGTTTATGATATTAATATTAAATCGCACCAGAAATCGTATGAGTCACTATTTATTTATCGTCTTCAGCGTCTCGCGACACTATGTGTCGCAACGCTTCTTTGCGTCTTCTACATTGTACAATTCACAAAGTATTACATTTATTCTATAAAATTATTCTGTATACAAGTGCTAGCTCACTTAAATATTGGATTAGATCCCGAATATACCCAGATTATTTATTCATACATAAAAAATTATATTTCATTTTTGAACTCAATAAAAGCAATTGAAAACTATTTTACTACAAGGGTCTTAAACATTTTTATTTACTTTTCAGCTTTTACTGTTATTATTCTGATATTTGCCGCTAGATAGAACCCATATTCAAGATTCATCTATACTGAAATATTGAAAAATAGTGGTCTTTTACTTGTTTCACTTTTAGGGTTCATTCAACAGAAACCCCATGCGTCTATCTGTTTAACGGGCCGCAGCCTAGACAAGACAAAAACTACTACAACTACTACAAGAAAACAGTTTTATTATTCATGTATGCATGAATGTTCAATCGGTTCAATCAAGTATTATATTAATTACACTGATAAACGAAGAACAATGCATGTAAACAAAAATATACCTAAACTAAGGTCTTAGTTGTATCTAAACAATGGTAGGAAATACTTTTATGACGGATAACTACGCACAATGTGAAGATATATACAATAGAATCCTGTACTATCCGTGATGCAATACAGACTGCCAGCTTATTTAAATTTCATTTGATACCCCACTCAATAAGTAAACGGAATATTTCCGATATCCTTAATTTAATGTATTTTGTTTTTAGAAAATACTAGTTACTCAATTACTTCGCCTATTGTACTGGGATGTAAATCTATGTTATGTATCAAATTCATCAAATTTAGTTTAGCCCTTCTAGCATGACAGAAAGCGTACAAACTTTCAAATGATAATATCGGTACCGTAGACTATGTGAGCCAAACATATATGAAAAAAAGAATAATATATTACAAGAGATAAATATATTATATGTATTCAGTTTATCATTTGGTTTTTAACCGTAGCTTACCTGCTGTAGTCGGGTTACGAGGAAATTCATGGATATTTATGATGCAACAAGATAATTTAATCGGTTAAAATATTTCGATGTAACTATAACCATATATTGTGATCTTATTCCATATTTTTACGTTGCAAAATACCTGAGGTTTAATGTTATAAAATTATTTTGGGTAGTTTTGATACCTGTAAGCTAAAATAGTTTATATATATCAGATGTTATCTTAACTTCCCTGAAGTTCGATGCAGTGTTATAATATTTATTGAACGAAAAAAATTAGTTTAAGCAATCTAGTTTCAAGATGTTAACTTACCTAATGGCTCCTAACTACATATAGGTTTTATTCAAATATATAGCTATATAAATGTATTGCATGAATCCAGAATTAAAATAACACACACGTATAATAAAATTAATAACACTTCGCTATGATTAAAATAATTAACAAGCATGGTATTATATTTATAATACGACTTATAAGTTAAACATAACTAAATGGCATTGGATTAAAGAAGAGAGGTTTCTTATTAGCGTGATAATAAAATGTGCATTGTTTAATATAAATGGGGTGTTTTTGTGACCGTTTAGAAATATAGTTATGATGGGGGCGCGGTTGTTGACTCGTGGGGATGTATCGCCGAGCTGCTTGCAACGCATATTGATTACAATAAAGTCAATCAATTAATGAATTAATACCGTGGAATGAGCTTCTTTTATAACGCGTTTTATATTTCACATTATTAATATAAATGTATGGAAAAATATGGTTTTTAGTAGACAAAAGTTACGTACTAGAATAGAATAGAAAATACTTATATGTGTAAACTTTTTACAAAGTACTTATGAATAGTCATTTTTTAAGTTACCACCGGTCCGGAAAGTCGTTTCTATCGAGATACCGGCAAGAAATTCGATAGTTACTCTTTAAATAGAAACATTATCTAACAAAGTTAACTGCGCCTGTACTTCCAGATTCTCCAAACGCCTGAACAATCCTCCAATTAAACATTCATTCGGGCCGTTAAAATTAAAATAACAATTAGTTCGCGAAGACGGGCGAGCGGAGTATTGGGCTCATATTGCCTGTCCCATTCACTGCAAATAGTTTTGATACGCGATCGCAATATCCTGCTATTATGTTTTCTTTTAACTGAAAACACAACATAATGCTACTTGTTCCGTCAATTTGTATGCGATTCAGGGTTAGGTTGCACTTACAATAACATCGGGTACAGTTGAGCTGTGCCATAATGTAAACACCTCGGTAATAATAGCTAATAAACATCTAATTTCATAATAATATTGATCAGTTTCGATCTTTAAATAGGTGTTCTCGATTTTATGTATATTAGCGAAACTTGAGCATTAGTGGTATTGTTCTGGAATATTCCATGATATACTTTTTAATGTGACTAAAAGGTATTTTATGATTATGCATATCGGTAAGTCCTAAAGGAGGCGTCACAATAACTGACAGCTCATCATATTATTCTAATGTTCTACCCATACGATTTACGACTTGTAAGGAAGCTTGGATTTCACCTTAGTTTTTCGTTTCGTTTCTAATGATAATTTTTAGATTTAATTGAAGTCTAAGGCACCATTAAATCCTAGATCTTAACAGAAATTAGTATTTGCATTACATTACTAGTGACTCGCCCCAAGCTAGACCTCGCGTTGTAATGTATAAATTAAGACCTTCTTTTGGTGTGGTTACACTCGGTTATATCGGCACCCGTTACCCCTATATACGCTAACCCTGTACCGATTTTGCTAATCACCTACAAGATTTTATCAAGTTCGAATAAACCATACTCCAGGTATCCTCGGACAAACACTCTCCTCACATATTTGACCCCCTCCCCTATTTTCGTAAACCCTCTACCGATTTTGCTTATCTTCGAACTCTCATTTTCTTTTGTCTAAACTATTTGCCTATGAAATTTAATCAAGATCAAATAGACAATATTCAAGTTATCGTCGAACAAAGTTTTTCATACTTACATACAAACATACAAACAAACAATCGCACCGCCATCTCGACTCTGAGACTTCGCTTCGCTCGATCAATGAATACATCAGAGATACAATCGTGTCGGGTGACTATAGCAGGTAAGTTCCGCTTCGGCCCTGAAGTCGTGTTGACGAATTCAACAAAAATCTATCACATTGCAATTTCCGCACTGTTAACCCTATTACAAAATGGGTCAGTATTTCCACATTCATTAATTGTAACTGTCTGTTAGTGTCTATGATGAGCTGCAGGTTGCAAGGTAAGCGGGTCACGCCTGTCGTCTAGGCGTCTGACCCATATAGCCACAATAAGTTTCCGCAAACCACCACGCAATTAAGCGAAACAGCAGACATAAAAAATTACCGAAACAAAAGGGGACCGGGCGGCCCCACCACCCACCTCGGCTACAATTTATCATAGCAAATAAAAATACGCCGAATTAAAAAGAAAAGGACGAAGAAAGTTAAGCGAGAGGGAGCGACAAACGCTTCACTGCCGAACGTCCAAAATATAAAGTCGTTTATTTTTTTTATGGCCGGCCAGGGCGAGAGCTACAGAGGGGTGATTTCACAAAATCGATACTTGAACGTGACCAATTAAAACGGTGGCCTTAGTCCGATTAGTGTTTGATATTTTAAAATGGTTTGCTCTTAAAATTGTCTTCAAAAATTCGCTGCATCTATCATCATCCTGATCATATATGTAGCAATCTATAATTTTCTCATGAAGTCCGGGCCTAAATACTTTCATTAATTGTTAAAAATTAACTCATTACGATTAAAAAGGAAAAATTCAAACGGTAATAAAAATAATTACTCTATTTTTCAATAATAATGGTTGTTTTCTTCAGTAGATAAGTTACGTAAGTTATAGGTAAACTAAAAAAAATATAATTTACGTTGATACCATTTATATATACAATAAATGTAATTGATGTATAATCTAGTAATTAAATTCATAATTGTATATAATTTCATTGTTTATATGTAAAATCTTGTAATTATTCGAATAAAAAACTCGCAATAACTTCACTAATATTATAAGTTGAACTTACAGTTTCATTCGAGTTCGCTTGACGAGCCTTCTCACGGTAAAGAAAACTTATTTAACTGATTGAGAATATTGATGTCGTCATTTTGTGATACAATGTTTTATTGACAGTAATAAAGCCAGAAATAAAGTTTTAATTGTTCCATTATGTTAAAATGTCTTTTTAGAAAATAATAATGAAAATTTTATTCCATACACGGTAAACACAAATAAAATAGGATTTAAATAAATAAATTAAATTATAAAATATATAAAATTAGAATTTTAAAATTAACTTAAAATTACGATATAAAGATTTTAACAAATTATTTGTGAATAAAAATAAAGACTTTACAAGGTAATAACAACGTAGTGATAATTATAAAATCCACCGTTTAAATACTTTTAACTGAGCGCGGTCACGTCTGCCGGTGTAAATCGCGCTTAAAATTTATAATTGGGAGCTCTTTTAATTCTAGATGTTTTATAATTTCGGGAATTAAACACAAGAAAATACTGAATATGATCAGTATCTTTTTTCATAGCCTTTTCAAGACCTTTTTATAAGAACTACAACTTTATTTTTATAATAAATTGTTTATTGATTCAAATGAATATATAAAATACAATATAACCCAAGTTACAAATATATAGTATACACTGTTTTTCAGGAACCTGTGTTTCAAAAACATATCAGTATTAACTCGTATGTTTTATACAAACACTCCTAGAAAAATACACAAAAGCAAGGAAAATCTTCAACTACCCTCATAAAAGCTCCACTTAATCACAGAGTATCGTTAATAAATGGAACCACTGAGACAGTATCATTTGCATCTAAATATGAATACAAAATAGTAAGTTTACACTTCGGTAGTCAAAAATGAATGGACTACAAGTGCTGTGCTTCTCAAAACCCCGATTGAATTTTTTTCTAATGAGTCTCGACTCAAACGTTTCCTCGGTTCAGAATTGGTAATCAATTGATGTCAAAGAATCATAGCATCGGCTTAGCCAATTAATTTATTTGCTTCAACCGTCTGCTAGCAATTAGAGACGTGCTATTCAAAGATGCATTCTCAGGTTTGTTGCGGAGTTTAATCTAGTGCACCTGCACGCATTCATTTTTTATCGGGCTACTTATTTATATGTTTTATCAAGATGTATCTACGCGATTATTTGTACTCTGATGAGACTAATTTTAAAATCCTCTAGTAAATGATTATTTTTGCTCTAAGTTGAAATGGAAAAAAATCTATACGAATTAATCTCAAGAAATACTTTTTACTATTTATCTTCAAATAAATCGTTAACAATCTAAATTTATATTCCAACATAAACATAAGTATAATTAATTTTCATAAATCAAAACTTCATATAATTATGAGCAATAATACAAAATCTGACACATTTCGATCATTAAATCGTATTGGGATATATTTACCTCATTTCATTTATACCGGCTTTAAATAAGTACTTCAAACGAAATAGCCAATGAGCTAAAGTTAATTATCACGTTCTTGTCTCGAGTGGGAACTAGGGGCAATTTCAAAATGATTCCTGGATTCAATCCTAATTACCTTAGTTCGCTTCATGTTTGTACAAATATTATTCGGGAATTCATTTTCGTATAGATAGGTTTCAGCCTATAAGAGATATGCATTGCATATAATAAGAAATTAAAAAAATACAGTTTCGAGTGGGCTCTCAAAGCCAAAGTTGAAACTATGGGGAATATCGAAAATTGCATAAAGGAGTCGCGGAGCTAAATAAATTTAATAAGACCCTTTTTCTTTTGTGTTGATATTATTTCACATAGAGCACGCCAATTAGTAACACTATCGATAAAAATAAAAATACAAGGTCGTACATATATTTAATAAGAGGCAAGCTGGTATAAGCGTATTTCATATTTAAGAGTTTTTAAAAATTCAGTCAAGGCCAGGGTTTTTTACAAAATAAATTCCAACCGCATCTTTTTGGACTGTTTTCTTTTGCCCCGCATATCTGAGTACAGCAAAGCGGTTTTGATCGCCATTGCTAACTCCATACCGTATTATTGTACTTGATCAAACATAATACGTTTGTATACTTAGCGAGCAAACCAAATATGGAAAACAAGTATTTGAGTAAAATGCTTCATCAATTTTTTAGCTAAGTCACAACCGGTAAAGATGATATGTAAATAACCCATTAATGTTATCGTACACACTTCTAATTAATAATAGTGTATAACTACAAATATGTTATTTTTTTCAGTTTTCACTATTTCATTCGGTCAGCTTTATAATCGACCCTAATTGAAGATTTTCTTAGAAGACATCCAGAACAAATAATGTTATTTTTATTTGATTTTCGTAAGTCAGGTATCTTTGGTTACGAGCCTCTGTTTTAGCAGTGCGAAGCTCAGCAATGGTCGGTGCGAGGTTTTGTCTCCAAGTGGTAGGGCGCACACGAGATGTGACGGGAGGGGACGTAATTCCGTCTAACGGGAACAATACCTTATCACAACTAAAGTACGTTATTATACATAGGATCGGGGGTGAACACGCCGCGTCTATGTCTATATGACATGTTATAGGATATAAAGCGTTTCAAATGTTTGAACAAATACGGATTTGATACAAAATTTTCGATATCTATTTTGTCTAGTAAAATTTATGTATTTTTTTTAGACTTAGCAGTGTTCAGTTTGGACTGACTACTTACTGCCTTGGGCAAGGAAAGAAAGATTTTATGTTGAAATGACACTAATTATCGGACTGCTTTAAAATTAATATATACTACAGTACTAATAAATGGTTTTGGATTCTATAAAAATTATGTCCTACTGTGGTTTCTTATTGCAATATATTGGTATTAAGCATGAACCTTTAAATTAAAAGAGCATAAATATTTAAACCCAACAGTATTGTTTTCAATTTACGCAAATGGACGCGGGCGCGATTCAGTATTTAATATTCCATATTTTTTAAATGTGATAAGAAAATCAGATGAATAATAATGTTTCAAATATTCTAATGTATCAATGCGGTAGTATTAATAGTAGGTACTAATTTTCAGTTGAATATCATCTCTAAAATACTTAAACGTTTCACGTACGTAATTAATAAAAGTGCACCGAACTGCACAATAACGTTAGTTAAAGATTAAAACAAACAGACACGTTACAATATCAAACGAAAGATTACAGTAGCAAAGTTGCGAGCGTGTAAAACGCGACAGCACCTTTGATCCCTACACGCCGCAAGCCTCTGAGAGGCTACTACCCCCATTAGTGTATGCAGATTATACTTTGTGTCATTTTTGTCTCCACCCCAGCCTCCCTGCACCTCGCGGGGGTTTTACTTAGCTGATGACTTATTAAGAGCGCATTCTTCAGAGGTGTCTGCGTCGCGGCGGGTGTAATGACGTGGGGCTGTTGCTTTTCGATTTCGTTCGCAACTCAATGGCCCACTTTTCAGGACAATGATACGTATTCGATTATGCATTATTGCTTTCTCGTAAGGCGATCGTTGCTTTGATATCATTGGCTACGGTTTTCTTGTACATTGCTAATAGACCCTAAAATTATTACCCGTATTTCAGATTGCGATGTGTGTTTTGATTTTCGAACATTATTTTTGGTTCATTTTAGTATTTAACGTGAAGTTATTTCATAATTATCAAAAGTGTTATATTATTATCCCATAAGCTATACTGATAGGAAACCATAGTTTATTTTATTACCTTTTTTGCGAATAATAATAAATTGATATACACAATATTATGAGATCTGTAATTTATTATTTTTATAAAAAAGTAAAGAAAGTCCATATTTCAAACAAATTTTTATTTAGAAACTTATGTACTATAGAAAAAGGATCCGTCCAAGTGAATGTTTCTTTTCTTTAAAAATAATGATAACTTTTTGCTGATTAAAAGTTTGCGGTACAAATCGTGTTCTGTCAGATTGTAATATAAGTATCAAGGCCTTTTAATGGAAATATTAAAAGGGTCGGAGTTTGTTCAAGGTTTGAGGGAATCCAGAATCACGCAACGGTACTTATCAAATATACCGAAAACATTAAAGTAATATGTTTCCTTTCAATAAACCACAAAACATAATACGAACACAGAGATTCGAAATGATTTACCAGTGTAGTATTAATAAGAGCATAATTAATAATAGTTTACAGCTTTGAAATAAGCTTCATTTTAGACGCGACAATGGGAGCTCAATATTTGAAATTCAGCGGAAATTGTTGGCAATTTCTCCCAAAGTAACAGTTTTTTCCTCGAACGCTAATACGATAGAAGTCATCGAACCACTCATAAATTGCCTTACGCGGTACCAAAAAGGAACGCGACTATTTCGGAATTAACTCAGGCTGCGACCCGCTGGCGTTACGCCATGATATTTAATCACTTTATTAAACCCATAAAGCGGCCTGCCCATGCCGACCGTGGTGCCGTGGAACAATGGACCACATGCGATTGAAGTAAAACAAATCTTAACCCTGATACAATTAATGCGAAGAGACGACTGATTCCAACACACCAAAGCACAATACTTAATTAAAACTTCATACCTTTTATTCAAGTTTAGTGAAGGCTATGTGAACATTAATGTGTATTTCGATTCATTTGTGTATTCAATAAGTTCGTAGTGGCACTTACGAAATTAATGTTTGCTTAAATTTTACGAGTTTCGTGGCTATGATTCCGCGGAATATCGTATTTTGGCATAGATATAAATGAATCCGTAAAAATAAAAGTCTTACTCGGATATTGATTGATATTGGTATTGGCAGCATAGTTGTGCGTTTAATTAAAAATACATACAAGAGTTCTTTTAACGATAGTTCTCCTCTAAAATAATATTTTTATTTGTGGTGCAGGAAACATTGTTGTTTCAAAGACCATATATTGCATAACAAGCGGTAGGTAGTTCTTTGGAGCCAGCAGAACCAAATAAATTTTGTCCACGACAAACTGCAGCGAGTATGTAGTAAAGAAAAAACTACAGCTGTATTTTTATCTCGCGTCGACTCATTCAGTACCGTACCCTTGTTGAATATTAGAATTGCAATTCTTTGATGTCCTTTGATGAACGTACATAGATTTAAGCGATATTACTCTCTGTTGAAAATTGAAGCTTGCAATATATGGCTGTCCCATATTGTCAGATTTATTCAAACAGCGCCTATCGGATTAATATTCCATATTTACTTTGAGATTCCGGTGCGTTTTAAGTTTCGATGCAGACATTGACTTCATCTTTTGATTTGTTTTAAAATATTGAAATTATGATTGATTACCATAGCATTATCAAAACTTTCTTATTGTTTCTATAATGCGTCCTCTACAAGTATAGTCTTTATAATTAATATTATAATTTAATGTAAAATTCGCATTGCATGAAATGAAATACGGATAGTACCTATAGTTCTGCTTCGAAGAAAAACTAACCTATCTTTTTAATCTCTAATGAAATAAAGTAAATTTTAGTTTAATAAATACCTAAAACTTCGGTGATATTAGCCGCAGAATTCTTACTGTAATATTTTAAAGTAAAGTCATCCTTGAATTTTAGAGGTTATCTAAATTTGGTCCGTACTTAATTCTTTTAGAATCATCATACAATGTTCTGCTAAATTTTTTGTTACGTATAAGTCTGTTAAAGAGAAAAGGCAATCTTCATGGAAATTACACAACCGGTGAGGAGTATTAAAGGGCGTCGGTGAGACCGTGAAATCCTCGAGCCAACAAGTATAGGAATAGACTTCATTGGGGAACTGAGCGGGAGCTGATATGAAATAGAGTCACCAATACCGTTAATGTTGTCATTAAAATATATTTTTAGTTACTATTTTAATGGTATACCAAAGTGACCCACGTATGTTAGTTAATATATGAACGAGATATGGCTATTGTTCAGCTAAAAAATTGATAAATTCTATTAATTCTAAGAACACAATTTTTCGGTAATTTTTGTTTCTTAATTTTATCTAGTAAATTCACATTCCTTCTTTTAGTTATTTGATACGTTTTTCTGCCTGTGGTAGAGGTAAAAGACGAAAAATAATACTTTATCTATAACAACGCTGAAGCTTTTCTTTTGTTTCGAATACTATTATTGTAATTTTATTACTACTTTTCATTTGTTTATATGTTTACGAGTATAATTAATTTGTGTGCGTGTATTAAGGAATAAACTTTTCGTCGTTCTTCAAACGCAGAAGCCGCGCCGCTCCTCCAGCAAGCCTCACCCTTAGGTCACAGGGTACTTCCCTCTTCGCGCCTGCCTCACGCGATCCGTGTAGGACAACATTAAGTGCATTAGCGTCGCCGACAGCCTTTTTTAAACCTAACAACCTTAATAGACTTGTTTAGTATAAGCCACGTTAACACTTTTTTAATGCCTTTCATTCTGTCCGCAGTTTCCCTATCAATTTTGTTAGTTTATTTTTCCGCACTTGATTTACTTAAATATATATTCTTTTTAATTTGATTCGCTTTCCTTCTATCTATCTGAATGCTTTCCAACAATTCGGTTTAAGAGTTTGTTCGTGGGAAATCAAGGCGGTATTGTTTAGAGTCTGAACACTGGAACATTGATTTGGCTATTTTTGGTCAAAATACGTCGGTCTTTTAGATTTCTAAAGTCGATTGCTAAATCGATGTTACGAAATTCAGAGGCATGCATATGTAGTGAATGCTAGTGTTTGCGTTTACTTTGTTCCACTTGTATTGGTGAAGTTTGATTTATATACAGTCGGGCGTTGAAAAACGGCCGCCGTCGAGTTGTGTTTTTTCTCAGTAGACGTCATTTATGAAACGCTGCCAAAATGACAATGGAAATTGACTATGGCTGTTTCTTTACGATGTTACATGTATTGAGTATTCTTTTTGAAATATGGGTCAAACATTAGTGCTGTATGGTGTAGTTTTGTATATTAATAGTTTCATTTCAGCGATTTTCGATAATTAATATTTAAATAGTCGTGATTATTTGCGCTTGTTAAAAAAATAGTAAATATTAGTAAGATGACTCGAGAGAGTGATGCAGCGGCATGCGAGCCCCAGTTAAAATGCAGAGGCCAGATAAGATCGTCGCGCGGAATAGATTTTCGTAGTTATTAGAGTGGCATCGCAGGATTTGGCTCGGCGGCTGAGGTGCATCCCGCCGACCCCTTGCATCCCCACACGGCTCGCTTTTATTTTTGTTGCCTTATTTTTCTATATGAAGGTCCACTCACTTATTCATGCGAGCGGGATTGTAGTTTTTTATACTTTTTGCATGCGCCGTATATAGATATTTTTGGCTACCTCCTATTTTTCCCCGGACTATAAAACTCGGGCGGGTCGTGGACTTTTTTCGCGGTGCCCCAACTGGGGCGTTAGGGGGCGCAGGGTGTTAGCAGTTAGAGAATTATTCATTGCCTACCCGCCGAACCAACTTCCCGTTATTTCTGTTTGTTATGAATTATGTCCAATGACTTTTCCGACGCCCGGCTTTCTTTCGCTTTCGCTAATTACTTTCTCTAGCAACTAACTATAAATCTTTTCGTGCTACAACTTATCGATTTATTAATTAAATGATGGGAAATATACAGTTGAAGTAATTATGGGAAAATGTAATAACTTAGACTCATTGTTTTATACGTTTTATTGCTATTGATTCACTTTGTATTAAGATATCAACAAATGAGACATTTGCTAGGCTGAGACATTTCTTATTATTAGGCTCCGCCTTGATTTGACACGTGATTTTTGTTGATTTTTATATAGTAACTTTTTTTACATGACTAAGTTGTATATTTTTTAATTTGAAAACAAGATAAGTGCTTAATGGAGTAGGATTTATTTTGTCCGATATCTGTTCGAGGTTCTTCTTCTTTTTATCATTCAATCTTTATCTATCTTTTCCTCCGTATGCGGTGTTAATCTTATGCTTACCGTGTTCATACTTGTTAATCAACTTAAAAAAATTTTGGTATGTTTATTTACTTGCTCACCTTTTATTAAATGGTACATTAATGATACAATATTTATATATATTCTACGGATATTTGCGTCCAGGGCTATCAAAATTGAGTAGGTACTTAGTTTATTAATGATTAAACATAAACACTCGATAAGTTATTGTGATTTGAGATTATATTCTACAATAATGCTTACTTACTTACCTACAATATAGAAATAATATTATAACAGACATTGGATATTGTGTACCTGTAACATAACACCCAACATCTCTCAATCAGTACCTTTTGTAATAGACTCGCATTTCCCCTGCAGTGAGTATTTCATATTATGTGAGGCAACAGACATCGAATACGCAGATAGACAATAACATACATTAAGATCCGATTTAACATTGTTTTCCAACACTGACGCTCTAAATGCTAACAAAAGACTCTAATTCACACTCTGCTGCCTACTAAAATATGGAGAAGAGCTCGCTCCGACCCGCGATACAAATTTGAATTTCATATCAATGTTTCGCCTATTACGGATGCACTCATTAATATCTTAAGTGATGTGTGTTGTTACGTACACTGGGATTTTCTACTTTACGACCCTCGCATTAGAGACTCTTGTGGCACACGCGTGCACACAGGTTAAGATGGTAGATGAAAAATGCTGCAAATTGTATGACCCTTCCATGAAAAAACATTATCGTTACATATCCGTGATATCGTTTTGCATGTAAATCCTAAGGACGCTTACCGCGCCGCCAGCCCTCAGATACTTTTACACACAATTAACGACTCACTAGTTTTACACGCTATTCCGTCTAGGAAAGTGCTCTCATAAATAATAATAATTGTCCTCGGTGTGAATAGAAAAACGAAATGAATCTATTTGAATAATAGACGTGTTAATTACAAAGAAAAATTTCATTAATTGTCATTTGGGGAAAGATATCGCATGCGTTCGGTTGACAAAAGAATTTTAGATACATTTTGCTGTGTGAGAAAAATATATGCTTGTATAGGTACATATTATAGATGTATTTTACAGTATAAAATTGATTAAAGTAGTAATTGACAAAATTGAAAGAAAACCTCGTATATTTTTTTTAAAGATTCCGCTAAAATACTTCGATATATCACTTTACAAAAGCGTGCTTACCTTAAAGTCGGTGATCTAATTTATTAGGTGATATTGGTTATTCTCGAGAATTTTCCATAAATATAAATTTTATATTAACTCTATTAAGAGTTCACTGCCTCTTTTATAAAGATTGTCAATAAACGTGTCTACTGCGTATAATATCGTATAGTGCGTATCTAAGAAAATTCTGTACATTTTCATTCATAGATTAAAATAAAATGTTTTTATGCGCATGAGTCGATATTTATGTATGTAAATTATACGACATGAATAAAAGTCAATAACATTTTGTGGTGTTAGTAAAAAATCTAAGTTTGAATAAAATGCTCTGATATTTTATTTTTGATACAACCGATTTACTTTTTATATAATCGAAAAATTCGCCTTTCGATATTTTCTTTTACGTTATTGTGTGAGTTGTTGAAATTGAAGTTTTTCCTTTTTTCTAATCGAAAGTAAAAATATACCAATACGAAATTGCAAAAATAATTCGTTTACCAACCATCTCGGGAAGAATAGTTTTCATGCGAGTATAATATTTGTATGGCAGAGTGCAAATGTCGCAATATCGCGATGCTTTGGCGCGAAAGGATCTTAGCTGTGCCGGGTCCATTCACTCGTGTCACAGAAATAGTGACGAGGTGCGCTCGACGCGTTGTACAGAGCCGAAATTTTCAATTAAAACCTCTTTTTTTTAGTTATTTTTTTTACTTTGACATTAGTATCATATATTATATAAAACCCTTTTGGCATTCAATTTAATTAAATTAAATACCTTATAGGTTTGGAATTTATGAGAATGTATTCGTTTTGTTTAAGGCTGAAATACGTAAAAATCATCCTAAATGCAACCCATTAATGACATAAAATTCAGTTCTTTAATACGAATTAACGTCTGGCAATCCAAACAATATAAGCGATCTGGATTATCAATGTGCGTAATTAAACCGCACAGATCAGGAATATTATGATAATGAAATGCAGTGAAGGAAAGCTAGTTAATAATAGACGCCAGTACGCCCCTGTACGTCTTGGAGGCAGGCCTCATATTAATAGAGGTATGGTACAAGCTCCTCTGATGTTCTGACAAAGGGTTGCGCGAGACGACTATTTTTATTAAAACCTACGGCAAAGGCACACTTTTTTTAATAACTTATGTACGTAGGTGCGGGTCGAGCCATTTGAATTGCACTCGGGGTGCAGTTTGCGCGCGCGGTTTTTTTTACAGAAATGTATAGTATAGCCTTTGTGAAAGAACTTTGCCGCCTTGAGTTGCGTTTGTTAAATGGTTTTACTTTTTAATATCGCTTCCGTGTTTTTTATCTGTGTGACTGATATATGTTACATATTAGATTAACCAATATTAGTATGGTGAAATATTTGCAGAATAAAATGCATTTAGATTATAATAATAATATTTATTTTTATGCTATATTCTAGAAATAATTATCAATTACAAAGTAGCAAAGAAAGCCAATTATAAAATTTTATAACGTAGCAAATTTTGTGAAATCCAAGACTCTGCCGTAAAAAAACATTGTACGAAATACAAAAAGAATATAACTTTATGATTACAATAGAGAATGAAAATTGTAAAAAATTTAAAGGCTTAATTCACAGCACGTCACGAATGAATAAAACAATACTTAATAGACAAAGAGCGAACGGTAGTCGAAATTTAAACTACATAAAAGTCAAAGAGTTTTGAGCATTAACGTATTCATAAGAGCGACGGGCCCTACACGTGTTCGCTAAATGAAACGTCACCAACGAGTACCCAGACGAAAGACGCCTGGAATTAAAAGGAATCAAATATGAATGGTGTATGCATGAAGCATGAATAAGTCGGTTCGCTCCTGGCAGCCCGGCGCGCCGGTACTCCCCAACAACTAAAATAGATACATTAATAATGCGCTTGCTTACAATGCGCTTTAAATGTAGATCCACAGGGCGTCCCTCTCGGCCTCTCTCGCTCGCTCACCGGCGTGCGCTCATACAAAATGCACGCCATCACGACTAACACTCCTTCACTCTCAAGATAATACCCTTTCTCGTTATCGGACGTATCGGCCACCGGATCCGCCAAATCTGCGATGGAAGCCGGCGGCGCGGGCGTGAGACCAGCCTACAGCGCTAATTTCTATCTCTTTGACGCGGCGCTTGCATTATGAAGCGATCTTTTAAACGGCCTCCTTTCTATCCTCCCCGCCTTTGGACTTTGTGGAAATATTATATGGGTGACCACTTTCTACGGGAAATTGAAAGAGTTTCGAATAAAAAAACGTAAATGCGACGAAATGCACAATAACATATGCTTGTTTATAAATGAAACGGTTGGCTGTGTTTTTTGCTTTCATATTATGTATGCCGATTTGATTGTTTTCAAACTACAATAAAGAGCTTAAAAATTCAGCCAGGGTTATATATTGGAATACACTTTGTACATTTCGTTCAATATTTATTACGAAGGAAGTTGCTGGCATCAATAAATTATACGATAACGTAAAGGTCATTCCGAACGTGGAGTCAGAACGTGTTCCACATTGTATTGAAAAAGCTAAATAAATATAAGCACTGCACAATCATATTTAGGCTGAGAACGCGAATGATAAGGTTCTTTAATGACATTTTCATAATTTGGTATTGTTTACCCCTCTATAAAAGCATTACATCGAAAATGATCGATTAACAATAACCAAAGTAAAATTAATAATTTTTATTTCTGAGGTCTCATTCACACTTAGCATGTGTACATACCTTGAAGATTGAACAAAAACATACAATCTTTTCCACATAAAATCATTACTATTCATCAAAAACATCTATTGTAAATTATGGTAAAATATTTTTATTGTTTTGATGATTCCCGTCACATTCTGATTATTTTCTTTCTAATTGGTTATTAACACCTGTTTATTGTATATATATAAGTATGTATGTACGTCCATACATTACCGCCAGGTGCATTTTAAATATCGATGCGCTAACAATTACAATGAATTTTTAACTTATAATCGAATGCAATTTGTTTCAAAACAACAGACTCATTTAGCTATTCATTTAAATTATTAAAAAAGATTTCAAAGGATATATGTGTGAACAATATTACAATGTATATCAGCTGAGGGGAAATGTAACACATAAAACATTAAACGAGCTGAGATTTTAAAAGTGTTGTTGGTTCAATATGACCACATGGATAGTCCTCGTTTAAATTCATTCATCACCTTCCATGCATGATGTCATTAGATATTATAATTATCGTTATGTCAAAATATTTATAGTATTGTTTGTATATCATTTCAATGCTGTGTTAACATGATAGGGGAAGCTTCCCAAAAAACTGTTAGAACAAATCGCTACTAAAATATTGAACTTCCACGAAAATTTTCAGTTTACTTAGCTTGGTATATGAATAGCATAGTGGTGTACCTCACATGGCCTTATATACATTATGTACACTCAATACCGCTAGCCGAGACTTCGCAATGTAAATCTGAATAAAGCATTAGACACGGCGCGTAAACTAAAATATGCATAGGTTTTATGTAACTTGCTCACCTCCAGGCGTCCGCCGGCGATATTAACTATATTTTATTTATTATGTCCGTGTCTGCTGGTCCAGTGGTGTGAAGCCCTTTAATCTCTGGAGAAGTTTTGATTGACTTAGGAAAAGTTGTAATTTTGCCGGCTTTAAGGAAAGCCGGCTAAGGCGGGACGGCAATCGCTCCTTCCTTCGCGACGCCCTTGATATCCCCATTTTATCCTCTTACGAGAACTACTTCGAAGCTTATTTTTCCTATCTACTTGTTGAGCGAAACAAAATTCAAGTAGTTGCAATGGACAGTGTACATCAATTACCATTACTAGTCCCTAATGCCACAGCATTTATAGGCACTCCTATAAGAATAAAACAAATCGTTTTACTTACTTAATATTCTACTAGACGTAAGTCTAGTAAGTCTTAAACGTAGCTATAATAAACGTGGCGTTAGCATAACTACCAAAACTTAGTCCGATTGGTTGATTATAACCACTCGTTGACGAAAACGAGCCTGCGTCAGTATTGTACATCTCTTGCAAAAATAATTCTAATTTGATAGCGACCTTCTATACTTTAAATTGCAGATATATGCCGTGTCATGAAATAGAACGATAAAATATAGAAAACAATCGTTCGTGTGACAGCCATGACAACTTAAAATATAAATGTAAAGCCGTCACGTTGTTTTGTCTGTTCTGAATTATTTGTCTACTTCCAAGGTATAAACATTAATTACGGTATAGTATATTCTAACGTACTGAATATGTTCGATGTGACAATTTTGTGTACAAAAACTTGCCAACGATCGTAATTTTTTAGGCGGTGTTATTCCTAGTTTGGTAGAATCATAACATATACATATCTAATTATTTATTTGTCGTATCACGACATATTTTAATCCCATTAGAAAAATTTGAATAGTCTGATAAGAAGTTCTCACGTGTGCGGTACATCTCACGTTGTATATTCCCATTCGCTAGTAGGATTAGGAAACAGGTGGGATTCTAGTACTCAGCTACAGAGGCACTTCATCATACCTTGTATCCTCACAACCGCTTGCATTAATAATATTAAGTGGGATTTACACAAACATCTTATGATATCACGAGACGGTATTACTTTAAGGGTCTTCTAAGTAGCCATAATTATATAAATTATTTTAGTATTTATTTAACGAGACCTGATGTAAACTCATTGAAACGATATATATAATACTATGTGAAATATTTGTTTAGTAAACAATGTCTAAAGCGTTTAAACTATTGACGGCAATAGCAAATACTAGGCTTAACTATTACGTGACATAACTGAAAAATGTTACTAGACCGTGTCATCGCTTAGGATCCTACTAATATAATAAATGTGAAAGCTTTGATGTTTGTGTGTCAACCATTGAGCAACTACTGAACGGATGTTGAAGAAATTTAGTAAACAGATAGGTTACTAACTAGATCAGATAATACCTTCACTTGATCTTTACATCCTGAATTTAACAGGAGAGAAATTATTGTTAACACGATACAAAAATTATATGCATGTATCACAATGTATCTTTTTATTAACTGCAAATAAACATATCACAAAATCACTTACAATATACGTAACTTCTATATTCTATTCTCTCAACATCAAAAATGCATTCCAATATTTTCGAGGGACAATAATAGGTATCAAAAGAAATGAATCACATATCTATCAAGTCGAACTGAGGCAATCAAGGCGACGGATCCGCTTTGAAATTGGAATCATAGCGACATAGACGTAACAAGTTTCTTTCAATTGAAACGATAACTCGGCGGTAACGAACTTTAGCTTTTAATTTCGTGTCCAGTACGCGTTCGACCCGTTTTAATTGATCTACGACATTAATTCTGGATACCGGATATATCCTTCTACAACGTTCCTTGAATGATAATTTTCATGAGTTTGATATATATCAAACTTATCATTATAATTATATCATTATTGACCTCTTATTTTCTCCATTTTATGTTGTTATTGGTTCTTTATCTTTTCGATTGCTAAACTATGTAGACTTTTTAATAGACACGTCTGAGATTTCGATGTTTTCCATAAATCTAAACATCTTACACTTCACTGACTGATTATTGGTCAAATTTAGTTTAGATTTTTGAAACAACTTTTATTGTATTAGTTATGTGATGTGGTGTTTAACGACCTTTAATTGTACACGAAGACTTAATGTTAATTCGGTATATAATTGTGGGCTTGTGTAACAATTATTGGTGAGAATTTAAATAAATAAATTATTTGTGCCTCAAGTATGCGGGTTATTTGATGTTCGTATTGACGGTCATGAACAACTATAACACCACTAGTGTTGTAAGTTTTTTGCTTGGTTGAGGTATGTTATAAGGATTACTGATAAAAACGCCAAGGTATATGAAAGTGCGGTAAGAGATGGTAGAGCGCTCATACGCTGAAAATCTTTGCCGGATTGAAAGTGATCTTTCTCAGTGGGAACTTAGGCAAAACCGCGCCGTTTTTTTTATAAAAATTATTTGTAATAGCAAAGTAGATACTAATGAATTTTTACGATGACATCTCGATTGGATAGAGGGTGAAGGTTCGGTCCCGACTTGTACAAAATTTACATGTATAAAAATAAGATTTAGTTTCTAAACTACAAGCTTTGCTAAGAGATTTGCTAGTTCGTGTTGTGTTAAATGTCCGGGAATGTTTATATTTGTGTACCGTTTGCCCATTTACTTTGGATATTCAAAGACTTTATTTTAATAAAATGGATCGATCATCGATTGTTCATTACAATATTGTAGACACCTCCTCTATAGCACATAAAGCACCTTTTATTATTTACAGAAATGTATCGAGAGCATATCTCTTGGCCTGCGGGCATTGAAATAAGCCGATTATCCAACGTCTATCAAAGGAAGGCGAGCCACTCGATAGTTGGATTTCAAATTCGTTATTACAAGAGCTGTTATTCACTTTTGACACAGAGATTTTTTCCTAGCGGACGATTTTAAGCCAGTCCTTATATTGCGTTTCGGGTTTCCCGCTCAATGGTATATGCATTTTGCAATAACGGTGCACACTATTTCGGTACTATTGTAAAACTCGCAATTATCATCCTTACTAAATTTTGAATTCTTGCACGTTATAGGACGGATACGATTTGAAAACTTTGTATATTTTAGCGAAGTGAATGTTATTTTATATATTTTATTCAATTATAATATTTTGACAAGCCATTGCTTGTAAATAATGACATTTCATTATTTGCTGTCGTGTAGGTTGGTTGAAATTAATTCATTGTTACTTGTCCAAACATGGTGCTAACATTTTATTTTTTAAACTTGTAGTGATTATTTTATTTAAAAAATATAATAAAT
Source organism: Phoebis sennae (assembly GCA_001586405.1). NCBI lineage: Eukaryota > Metazoa > Arthropoda > Insecta > Lepidoptera > Pieridae > Phoebis > Phoebis sennae. Next base: position 355,449 of record LQNK01000508.1, read on the forward strand.
AGCTTTATTAAGCATCTTTATCTACCCGTTACCAACAGTAATATTTCAAACAGCTTTAGAAAATTTGTCACGTAACAATAGTGCTCGATCGAAACGCACAACGAATACATATAAATTACATAACACAAGCACTACAAAACTGTGAAAAATGCAAAAGTCGTACCATAGCAAAGTTACGTCGTTGCAAACGTAAAAAATACACGAGGCAGTACATCGGGGGGTACCTTTTTTGCAAGTTGACGTGCATAAATTCAGGCCAAACGCCTATACTGGACTCTAGATTGAGATGTCATACAAGTAGTCGATCGATGTTTATGAAACATAATTTATAACGTTTGTAAATCGTGCGATTGGCTCGGACGCTTTTCCATTATTGTGGTAGGAATATTAATCATTTTAAGAATATTGGACGCAAATTTTTGCATTTACTTTACTGTCAAAGCTACCGAGCTAAATAAAAATAATACATTCTGTTATAGTTTCTAGATTGGAATGCAAAGCGTAAGAGAATGAAATATCGTTCAAATTCTGTAAGTTTCCAAACTGTACACTCAAACTTCGAGTGTAATTGAATTTATTAAAACTAATGACCATTCGCAAACTTAATATTTTATAAGTTACGTTATTTATTATTCTGTTTATCATCTTAATAATATCAAAGTGTTTATGACTTTGATATATTATCAACATGAGTATATCGTTGCTGATCCTAACTAAATATTATGCGATTTATTAACTCTAATAAACAGAGTATTTAAAGATGCTTTTTGAGATATCAATAAAAATCTTCTGTTAAATAAATTTAAAAATTTTAATTCAATTCTCTTTAACATAATAAAATAAGAAGAGATAAAGATGAGAAGTCAAGACTATTTTGAAAATACCAATATGTTCTTAATAGAGAATTACATTTAGATTAAAATTAATGAAATAAAAGCAAATAATATTAACAATTAAGAAACGTTCGAGAGACATTTTCCAGACATAGCGTCCTTGCGTTCGTCACTTCAAATTTTTCGGACCCACACATGAAACTCCACGAATTCCGCGCAGCAACTAAAGCTATATATGAAATATTGTTTGAAACTAAAAGCCTCAGCGGTGCGGTCAGGAGCGCGAACACGCAATCGCATTTACTGCTTATCTAGGATTAGACAGCTCACGTCCTTTAAACGCCTCATTTAATTACCACTATTATATTATTACCGACAATATCCGCGATAATACACGTGCCACATATTTTGTTATCGTGCGTACTGCTTCGTTTATAGCCTTAAATTGTAACGTAATTATCATGCCAATTATATACAAAGTTTGCTTTGCAATTAAGTAAATTATGTACTTTTAAATAAGAATACGGACATACCTGTGTAATTAAAATAATTTCTAATTTGCCTACGTGATAATGCATAGAATTGAAATCGATTGAAGCAAATAAAGGTAAGCTTTGTTTTTAATTAATATAACAATCCTTTAATTTTTAAGAAGCGTCATTTAAAACACTTTCATAACATAATACTTACGCTACAGTTTATGTTCGAGACTTATAAAAAGCACCGATTACCATTAACTTGTTTAATGTATACTCAAAAACTTTATATTTCGTTATAAGTTAAACAATAACCATGCTCTTCAAAAATATCCTTCGTATCATATCAAGCGTAAAAGCCGTTAATCTTCGACAATTCCCACTTTATTTTATTGAAACAAATATACGCTGAAAATAAAGTACAATAAATTAAACTCTCGACGCTGCATAATTTATCGAGAATAATTTCGTATCGATCAAGCTGCGTACCGGACGCAAACGCACCGTTTTTATTACAAATTAAAAAAGGCTACAGCCATTAATAAAAGTTTCGCTACCGATTAGCGGCCGTTTTAATAATACGAATATTGTTCGAGTAAAAAATTCGCGGTGCAAAATAACGCCGCGGGCGATGTCAGTGTTATCTTTAATTTGTAAGGCAATAAATATTAATACATCACGGTGCTCGGCCATCGGAATCATTCAATGAAATTTTTGCGCTGCCAAACTAATTTGTGAACTATATTGTCTGCGCTTCGGTCCCGGTTCGGGCGGAGCGTAATTATTTTGTTTGTGAATGTTTTTCGCGGTGAAATTCAACGTGTTGAACGCCGGTCAATATTTGGTGCCGGTGTTGGTCCGACTCCGGGCCACTCTCCGCCGAACCATTGTTTCAATTTGATTTTGTCACTTAACGGCTCGTGGTCGCCATCCTTTTTTGAACTTGGCAAGGAGCTTAAAACACCTATTAAGAATATTGAAGATAGACTTTCTCTTCCTCCAAAAATATATTGTTAAATGACCTATTCGTTTAATATTTAAGTACTCAAACATCAATATATTACAACAGTCTTACAGTCGTATTCAAATACAACCCTCCGTTTCCTTTTATAGTATGTAACATAGATAAATGTGGTACAACGAACGGGACCTTCCAATTAAGACAATAACACGCAAGTATTTATTGTATTATTCGTGGAATATCATATCGTATCACGAGCTATAGCATGTTTCTTCATAATAATAAAACATTAATAGCGTCTTGGAATGTTTTATATTAATATTACGATAAGCAACTTTTGCACTTGAACTTCAAGCTAAGTGATATTTGAGTAAGAATATGATTATATTAAATTGCCTTTATGGTTATGAAAAAATGCCGATGGTACCGAATTTACGTAAAATACAAGCAGACGGTATTCACAACAATACAAAACACCTATATTATATCCAACGAGTTAATGAAATAAGCCGCGTGAGGCCGAAAACAATTTTGTCGGCAGGCGGTGATAATGTAAATTTATTATATCATTTAAATGTCGAAAAGTTAACAGCACGATAGTTGTGATATAAAAGCTATTTATTCCCTTGATCGTTTGTCTGTCGATACGCAAGTAGGTAATGTGTTGAGTGCGCGGTCACTTTGGGACTTGTCTTGGTGGCTTCTCAGCTTCATTGAGGCGGTTCCTACTTATTTATAAAGATAGTATATTTTATATGAGTACGCAACGTCATGTAAATGTCAAACTCATAGTAAGCGGAATGTATTTATGAAAAGCTAAATCTGGTCTATGTGGACTGACTTTATCTAAATAACCGAATTAAAATTAAAAAAAAAATACTAAAGAAAATAAAAGAAAAGCTCGATATGAATGTATTAAATATTTAAGCAACAAAAGTAACATCAACTAATGCCCGGTTCCTATAAAGATAAAACAAGTCATTTTACTTACGGACAGTACAATATCCTACAAGGCCTAAGTCTAAAGCGTATCTATAATATACGTGGCGTTAACACAACTAACAAAACTTGGTTTCAATTGGTTGATTATAACCACTCGTTAATTAAAACGATTCCTATAAGCGACGGAATGCTTTTTCACTAAATAAACAATACTTTTAATATAAAACGTAAGCTGTCATCAAATATATTATACCTATTATGAATTATGGTAAATTTGAAATTGCAAACAACAAATGAATATTTTATGTTCAAGTTTCGACGTTGCCGATATTGCCAAAAATAGCGCCATTACAAGAATTTTTATGCGTATTGTTTGCTATTAAATACATACGAAATGCCCTGTTTTACTTGCCTTTTTAATGTGAAGTGAGTTATAAAAATATAAGAAAAAATATATTTATGAGCTCAGTTTTATTACTGTGCTGGAATGGAAATAAATGCTAAGAGAGTCATAACTTATTTAGTTTTCACGTAACGGGTCTCGGAGATATATAACTTTGAATTATTTTCTTTTTGCGTTAATATTATTGTTGGCATGTATAAAACAGTTTTACTTTTAAATAAATAACTAGATGAATTGCATTGAAATAAAGTATTACAAGAACGAACTTAATCTTTAAACGAATTTATATTAAAGGTTGACTGACACTCAGTATTATATTTCTTTCATAGGAAACGGATAATGGCTAGAGTTAGACACGAAAAATAAACTCCATTGACGTCTACCACAATAATATTACAAGAAATTTTATTGCAGACTGTTTAAGCTTTTAAAAGAATTAAGCGCGCACAATACCGTTGAAGAGCCGGAACGGAGCATCTGGGAGCACTCAATTTCACCCGAGATCTTTTCTGAGGCACTTCTTTTTTCCGTAAACTCTTTATACACCGCAATTGAAAATCCAATATTTCTGGACGCGCCGGGCCGGACGTAAACGCTCAGAATTTCGTTTTAATAACTGGATAGATAGATCGAAGGGCAAACATTGGACAGATTTCGGCGGAACTAAAAAAGGCACACGGTTCATAGTAAACTAACAGTGATGCTGGCGTAATAATTGCTCTGGGCAATTAACGCGTGGATGGTGAGTCGCTTTAATCCGAACTCAGTTTTTAGCCGCAATTGTACGATCGCGAGCGGGATACGTGTCGCCGCGTATAAAAACTTGTACCTTTTGTCATATTGATATCGCTCAAATATAACTTCCTTTTATTTGAGTATCGAACGGTCCACACGGTTGATTTCTCCTATAATCTCATAAAACTTACAAACTTACGGCGTGTCATTGAAAACAGCTTTCTACGTATATGTAGCTTAAAATTAGATTTAAAATGTTCATTAACAATGTTTGACATAATTTTCTTCTCAATATACCAATTGGAAACAAGTAACAGAAGTGTGTTCAGCACATCACATCACACAATCTGCGTGCGCTGACCGCTCACCTCACATTACGAAAGCCCACGTAGCGCGCTTGGCTACGCGCGTAGATACTTCTACATAATGAAACACGAACAAATTATCCGTATGTGCGCGATGAACGTAGTCATTAAATTAGCAAATTACTTCCACACTATCGCGCCATCACCCACCACGGCATGTTAACGCACGTTTGAAGATGAAAACAAATGGAAAATTGTGCCGCTAAAATAATTAGGGGTGTGGACGCAAGCGTCGAATAAAATCGGACACTTAAAATTCGTACTGTTGATAAATGCTTTAATTGTTTTGGCAATTAACCGCGGCGGGGCGTCGGCGAGCAGCCGTAAATGGAGCATCAACTATCACTTTGATACCTCCGAACTTATATTTTACACGTTTCGATATTGACCAATGTACCAATTTGCGGTGCGGTTTCATATAATAGCTTTACCTTATTTGACAAAAGATATTCCCTTTTGTATTTGAGCCTTCCACAATTAGAATTTAAATGGCGTCGCCATTGTTTATTGAATCTCATGTATTTAATATTCATATGTTTTAATATCACGTTTTGTTTATATTATTATTCATAAGAACAGTCAACAAGTCAGAAGGATTTGTCTTCTTAGTTACAGTGTAAAAGAAAACAAATGATTTCTCAAACCCATATACAGTTCGCATAATATATAAAATAATAAAATTCATAAACTATTCTGTTTTCTCCGCTAAGAAGTCGTGCCAACGTCCTCAATTCTCACGAATATTTATAAAGAAGTATTTTTGCTGCAGTTCAGAATAAATCGAGTCAAAATCAAATAAACAATTCTAAAGGCAGCGACGATTAGGAGCATATAAGTATGTTTTATAAAATGATTTAATTCAACGCTAAATTACTTAGAATATTTTGTATAGACTTCTTCAACCTTTCATTCATATAAACCGCATTGCTTACGCCGCAAAACTCACATGAAAAGTATTCATAGATCGAAATATGAACACACATAAAAGTTACATTAAATATTATTCCCCCAACGATGCGTCGAAACAAAACAGAGAATAAAATCACTATTTCATAATGCTATAGAGTTTTTGCTATAATTAGTTAGGAGATGGTATTGAACAATGCTTGCGGAAATGTATTACAATACCGATTCTCCCGGCCGTAGGGAAGACTGCACCACAAACTTTCGACTGAATGGTTACAAAGATCTAACTGATTAAACACGCATGCATTGTTTTTGCAGCGTCGAAATTCTCGCTTTTTTGTACTAGTCTGTAATTAAGGGTTCATCCAGGAAGCTCTTGTGGGGACATTTTATTACCAATTAATTTTACACGTTCACCGAACGTATGCGTTAGATGTTTTTAAAGATGTCGTTTTTGTCACCAGTAACACACCTACAGAATAACTTTGTTGAAACGTTAACATTTTATGAAATTGCTTTTAATAGAAACATTCGCCTGCATTATTTATTTTATTTAATGTTGTATGCTTTGCATAGATCGTTCTTTATTATTGCTAGTCATTTAGAAAACATAATATAATGTGCTAACTTCAAAATCTGTGCTCAGTATTATTAATATTTATTGGAATAGAACGATCGCATTATCCAATATTAAATTTTACATTGCGCATTGAACTGGAGCATTGCTCTATGAATAATTTGAAATTACTTATATTAGAAGGATTTAGATTCCATATCTAGAAAATCGATTGCGAAAATTTAGTAGATACGAATACTCCGAAAAAAGTTAACATTTAGAATATTTTACCGTAAGTATTCTTGAATTTAAATATACAATGAATTCTTGAATTTAGATTTACAAACAATCTTAAAAACACGTGTAACACCTACCTGTAGTTTGGATGTTTGCAAGAAATAACCAAATAGCATTTACTCGATTACTTTAAGTGATCGAGGAGCGTTATGATAATCTGTAGCAGTATTTTTATTCTCAGATGCAAACTACTATTCGTTTAGATGCAATATCAATATGGGTATTTTTTTGTTTTTCCTTCTTTTGCCGAAACCTATCACCCACTGCAGATGTTTGCGCGGAGATGAAATTGAGATTGGGCAAAATTTCGAATGTATTTCAATCTGTATATTTATAAAAACAGAATTATTCCAACCCTTAGCCTTTGGAACCGCGCTGAGGCTTTGGTGAGGGAGGGTTGGCAGGTGTTGCTTGAAGTTGGTGGAGCTTGCGTTGTCTACAACAATGTGCAGAAAAACTTTAGCCGTCAAAGTATAGGCACAATATAGATTTTGAATTTGTTTTTAAATATACATTTTATTATTTTATCCGATAATAACAGTGTTTTTCTTTTTCAGGTAAGTAAAATACCAAACGACTAGACGCGAAGTCATGAAGATTACCAACCATCGTTTCTCAAGTGAGTGGTATCTTTCCATGTTAAAAAGGCTGTCTTAAATTCGTCAATATCGTCGGTTATGAAAATAAATAAATCGTTATAAAATGAAACATATTGGATAGCCATTTCATTATTGGAACGCTACAAGTACTTTTTAATTCCATTGCATTCCGCTTACGTTTGCCGATTTGCAGGAAACACTTATCTCGATATCGGCGCACATTCCCAATACATGGGTAGCTGTTCTTCATGTGCAATTCCGCAAATCTGGGCTTTTCTTTTCTATTTTCTAATCGAAATGCTGGGGGTGCCCAATTAGCCTACCACGTGTGAAGTAACAGTGGCCGCTCACGCCGGACAGATAAAACGCGCTCCTTCACCGAAACGATCGATCGCGGACATAAAAGGAACAATTCGAAGTGCATCGCCTTTTTTCGAACTCGGTCGGGGTGGCAACCCCTCCCCTTTCCGTTCTAGAGGCGCGCTTGACGCGCCTGAAAGTGCTTTTTGGGTGGGTGACGGAAAGCGTCAACGACGATGTACCTACCCCACGAGAATTAGCTTTGAGAGCAGAACGTTTAACGCAATTGAGATGGCAGACGCTAATCTTATTCTATACGCTACGTTTGCTCAATAGACACGGATTCGCACGCCGCCTCCCCTATCGAAATCTTATGCTCGCCACGACGATGATTTCCCCAACCGACGACTTACTGCGATTTTCTTAACATTATTTGTATGATGCATCTATGCCTTTAAATTCAAAATTAACGGGTATATTAACTGATACTGAACTGAACCACTACTTTAAGTCACAATCTTTAGTTAATTGCCTAATTTTTTAAACCTTCATTAGAGCTGTGGTTATAAAAGTCCGTTTGAAAGAGCAGACAACCAAAACGGATCATCTATAAGTCCTTTGGACGTTTGTGATTAAAGGCCGGCAAAGCACCTGCG